>SSHR01000149.1:0-14675 GCA_006518225.1 Fusarium neocosmosporiellum | reverse complement strand
TCCTGGGGGAGGTCATCATCGTCTGGGGTAGAGGAGATGGGGAGAGGAAGAGGGCCAGGTTCTGGACTGTGTCGCCCATTCTGCGGAGTTGCTCGGCGTTGCTCTGCTTTACTTAGAGTTCTGCTTGTCAAATTGAATGCATCGTGTTCTGCCACCGAGAGCCTTGCTGCGGAGGCGAATCATGCCGGCACTAGTTGAGCCCGCTCACCTCAAATCCCCACTCTCCAATCTCGAACTCATTTCTTGACCTCTTTTTTATCCCTACAAACTTGCTTGCAACTCCTGGTGAATACTTCGTGATGGCGCCAGATACCCAACGTGAGAGTCCCGAACACGATGAGGTCGTCTGCGCGACGGCAGGTGACAAGGCTGAGCAGCGGAGACCGTCAGTCGCCGAAACTGCGGGGGGGCAGGGCGATAAGAGGGCTGGAGAGACGAAGGATGCTGGAGCCTCAAGCCCGGATAGGACGGAACGGCCCGTGAAGAAGATGAAAAGAGGGAAGTATATCTCTCGAGCATGGTAGGTTTACCTGATCGTCTCGCGGGAGCATTGAGTACTCACGGTTGACAGCACGTCCTGCCAACAGCGCAAGATCAAGGTATCCCTGACGCTCCATCGGAATGATCATTCTGCTAACGAATTACGATAGTGTGAAGGTGGTGAGCCTTGCGCGCAATGTGTAGCAAAGAAGCGGCGTTGCATCTCTGCCCCGAGGGGAAACAGATCGATGTACGACCCAAAGGGCCGGACCTTTAGTGCGGGAGAGACGGTCTCGATCATCAGTGTGGGGAGCAGGTAGTTTGATCACCAAATCTCTGTTTATGCAGCTGTGGCTAATGGCAAATCAACAGCACCAACAGTGAGCTCATTGCTCGCCTCGCCGCAGTCGAACGCCGCCTGAGCATGATTGAGCCAACATCCCAAGACTCCATCACATGCACGACGCAAAACCACCCCCGTCCCCACGGCCACGCAGCACCAGTAGAAGATTATCTCACGCCCGTAGCGATTGAGCTGCAGAGCGTCTTGGAACCAGATGGCCAGACCTTTGCCGGCGAGATTTCAATGAGCCCGGCATTCAAAGATGAGGATGGGGAGATGGACCACGTCAGCGGCCCCTCTGTCGGGCCACTCCCGGACTTTCCGCCCGAGCCGTCCCTCCAGCGAACCGCCTCTTCAGGCGGAAAGTCATCGCGCAAACCTAGAGCGTGGCTCGAGACGATCCTAGAGCAGCACGGCGTGGTAGCAGAGGAGAACGAATGGAGGCGCTACATGCAGATCTTTCTGGAGGAAATCCACGTGCTATATCCCATCCTGCACCCACCGACCGTATGGGAGACGTTCAATGAGCTTTGGGAGTACTCTGCGCTCTGGCCATTGTCACGTTCCGCAGAACGGGAGAAGAAGCGTATGTCGGTGGCACTCGTGTGCTTTTGCCTCGCCCTGGGACGCTGTAGCGTATGCAGCAGGATGACGGATGCGAATGGCGTGCATTCTGCTGGCTGGACGTTATACAGCGTCGGCATCAGCCTCATGCAGGACACGGCAGAGATGAGCAACACGGCCGCCAAGTCTCTACTGACATTGCAAATATTGCTGATACGGGTAGGTCCACTGAACTAGACTTGAAACCCCGTCTGACAGTCATAGGTTTTGTACCTGTTTCGGCTAGATGCCACTCAACGAGCTGCACGGCTCCTCGCCCTCAGTGTATCCAACGCCCACATCATCGGCTTACATCGGCAAAGAACTCTGGAAAATCTCCCCGTTTTCGAATGCCAGATGTACACTCGTATCTGGTGGGCAATGTACGTGCTTGACCGTCGGTTAGCGATCGAGCCAGGTCGACCATATCTCATCCAGGATAGCAACATCGACACAGCACTCCCACTAGAACTCGGCGATGAGTGGTTAAGTCGATATCAGCTGAGACAGGAATCAACCGGTAAACTACATCAAGAAGTAGCCGCTGAATTATCGAGCGGCCCGATTACACCTATACCCTACCTCATTGCCATGGTGCGCTTCTCCCGCGTCGTCGGAAAGGCGTGGGAGATCTTGTACGGAGTGAAAACCTCTAATCACACGGCCTTAGCTATGATTGAGTACGCAGATACCGTTCTGTGCAATCTCTTGGAGAACCTACCGCCGGATTTGTCTTACAATCCACAACTTCCGCCCGATGGGCAGTTCAAGACGAGATTGAGGTGGCAGGTCAAGCAAACGATGCTGCTCTTCACAGTGAGTGGCTTCACCGGGATCTGAAGAACAATACTGACCTTTTGCAGTGTACAAATTTCCTGCGCTTGTTGATGCGACGGCCCTTTTCGCCAAGTGTGAAACCCTTTGGGCGTGCAGAAGATGACGAACTCGAGTCTGTTACTGTATGTGCAAGCTTAGCAGCCAACATGTTAAGCGCCCACGAAGGCATCCAAGACCACGGCCTCAAATACTGCTTTCCTTTCAGTCATTACCTTACGAGCGCTACGATGGTCATGATTGGCCTCGCGACGAGGGAGCCAAGCCTGAAGAGACGATACAGGGGAATAATGCTCGAAGCTACACGGTCGCTGAACATGTACTGTCAGAGTATATGGGTATCAGGGAAGATGATGCGATGGGTTTCAAGACTGACGGCTCTGGTCAAGCGAGTCTTTGGAGATAGCACGCCGACTAATGGGCTCCAACCAAGGGATCAGCTCAGGGGCGGTGATCAGGATCGACCTGATGACATACAGCAACTCACACCCCCGTCAGAAAGCCAAGATCTCTCCCAGATCAGGGAATCAGTGAGTCTACCACCTTTTATCCATAGAACCTTTCACTAACACCCTACAGGAAATTCCCCTGCTTGATCCCCTCGCACCCAAAAACGACGCAACCGCCATGCCGGGCCTCCCCTCAAAGCTCGACCAAGCTCCCGACATATGGATGTTGGACCCATCTCAAGCCCCCGTAGTCCCCGACTGGGCCCTCTCCGACTTCAATTTCGAGGCCATTATCAACGACGACGGGTCCGGGCCGAGACTTTCTCCCGAAGGGTTCTCAGCCATGCCCGAGGGCGGGATTGCAGGGACTGTGCGACCGAGCTTCATGGAGACGGACCGGGATGTCGACGGGTCGATGTTTGGGGCATTTGGGCAGAATGGGGTCTTTGATCTCGATGCTAATATGGATCAGGCGATTCTGAGTCTATGTAATCCGAATCAGGGATTTTGATGGGCAGGCAATAGCGGAGCGTGACAAAAATGGGAGGTAGGAGAATTAATCACGATTGCTATCTACCACTTCTATGGGAGTATATACCCTTCTATATCTAGTCGATTACAGCTTTGCTGTCAATGTCTGGGCGTGAGCCTCAGCCGATGCATGTCTACCCTTTGGTCCGAGTTTGGCGGGGAGAAGGCGTCGCAGGATCTTTCCGGCGGGGCTAAGATGGTTAGCATAGTTGAGAAGCTATAGGTGACGATGGGGTGCGTACTTCCTGGGGATTGCTGGGAGGACGTGAATCCCACCAGTGATCTGCTTGTACCTGGCTACCTTGCCGTGCACGTACGACAAGACCTCGGCCTTCAAGTCTTCTTGCTCTTGGAGATCCTGCACGCTTGTCGTGATGTACGCTACGGGAATCTCGGATGTGCCGTGATCGTTGTACATTCCACAGACGGCAGCGTCGTTGACCAGTGGGTGGGTGATCAAGATGGCTTCGATTCAGCGGGCGCAACTTGGTGTCTGGGCAGTCAGTATCAAGGGTCGGGACTCCGCAAACGATACTTACCCTTTGACCTTGATCATCTCCTTAGCCCGATCAACGATGAAAAGGTATCCCTTTTCGTTGACGAAGCCGATGTCACCCGTCTTCATGAAGCCGTCCGCGGTCATGGGGCTGTCGACTTGTTCCTCGCCGTGGACATAGCCCTGCATGATATTTGGGCCTCGAATGGCGAATTGGCCAACACGTGTGTCTTTATCGACCCTTAGATCAAGTCTTGTCGTCACTGGGAAAAAAACTTACCATTGCCATCCTCGTCAAGAACGCGCATCTCAATCCCTGGAAGCAGCCTGCCGACCGTGCCAGGCACGGTCGTCTCATTCTCCCTCTGCGATGCAATACTGGGGCTGGCTTCTGTCATGCCGTACCACTGCGTCACAACGCAGCCTAAGCGCTTTTTAAGTGCGTCGGCTTGTTGTTGGCTCAGTGGAGTAGCGGCGTTGACCAAGCATTGAACAGATGAGTAGTCTCCTGTTTCGGCGATGGGATTCTTCAAGAACTCCAGGGCGATTGGGGGGACGACGTTGATGTGAGTGACTGCCGATTAGCGAACGTTCGCGGAGAATTGTCAGTACACTCACTTCGATGCCTTTTCACGGCGTCCAACAAAGGTCGCAGTTCGAACCGTCGGAAAGCCACAATGGGTGCTCCCTAGAACGCATAAGTCGCCGTTTACCGAGGGAGGGTGGTCGAAGGCCATAAAAGAACCCTGGGTGTCTCCTACCTGACAGACATACTGGCAAGAGAAGCCAGCAAGACCCAAAATGTGGAAGAAAGGCACTACGAGCGCGACAACAGTGCTTGAAGTGAACATTCCTCGCAAGGTTTGCGACTGCTGGAAGATGTTTGCAACAACATTGCCATGGCTTAGGCGCACGCCCTTGACTAGTCCTGATGTACCAGAGCTGAAGCAGATAAAGGCCAGTTGCTTCGCTGCAGCGCGGGGGGGTAATCGTGTTGGCTCAAAGTCATCCGACCCATGTCGAATAATATCTTCAATGTCCAAGGCCTGCGCGACGCCAACCTCTGGCTGTGAAGAATCCCGGATATACAAGGTGGATATCTTGGGAAGTGTGCCCTTTGTGATGGCTGCTGTCAGCCTTGGGAGCATTGCCTTTTCAACAAAGATATGAGAAGGTTGGCCGAGTTTGAGGGCATGACGGATTTCCTAATAATATCAACACGCGAACGGAGCGATGAAGCAATGTGCGTACCTCTGGCTCGTACAAAGGGTTCAGTGCCGAGATCACTGCGCCAGTTGCAAGAACGCCATGTACACAGACAGGATAATAGTTCTACCCTCAAATGTCAATATGCCAAGTCTCGACGACGTAAAGGAGTAATGGGGAACTTGCCCTGTTGGTTGACAAAATGCCTACCACAGCACCCGGCCCAATTCCAACCTCATGCCGAAAGTGACGCGCCAACTTTCGGACGCTCGACCGAAATGTAGAATAGGTAAAGGCGGTTTCCCCAGAGATTCCATCAATAATGGCTGGTTTATCCGCAGGCGTGTTATTCAAGTTGTAGTTGAGTAACAGCTCAGAGAGGGTAATGTCCCGAGGGTACTCGAGTGCTTCCTCGTTGCGGTAAATCATTGTCAAGTCTGAGGATCCAAAATTGATGTGTCAAAGGTGAAAAGGGACAACTTCGTAACCTTGAGTAGTAAGTTAGATTCTAGCTAAATCCAATACTTTTTTCTTATCGAGGCTGCAAGGCACCGATCCGGATCTTGTCCGATCTGGAGTTCGTCCCGCTCCCTTGCTCGCGTTCCGGACCTGGAATGTCCAATTCCGAAGGTGGACCACGCGGAGTGATCACGGCCTCTATGTTCGGAATTTCCCCCTCGGCCAGTCAACCTCTGGAATTACTCTTTACCCATGAATCCTTCTAACAGCCTTATCCCATGAGTGCCCACAAGCCTGCACCGCGTACCTCGCCCCACACCACCCCTGACATCACAAGGGTACGAGCGGGGTACGGAAAGTTAGTTCAATGAAGCAATTCCTCTCGAAGGTTAAGAGTGTGCAACATTGGGTATAGCCAGAAGAGATTAAATTAAAGCTGCTTCTTCTATCTAAGGAATGACGAAGGTCGGTCTCTTATACTTGTGTTTATCCTGCCGATCTTCTAGGCAGTAGGCTATTGCCTGCGATCTGGCGTTCACGCTGACCGTGAAGCTATTCACGATAGTCGTGATCCTTGCCCCACTTCTAACAATTCCCGCCAAAACAACATACAAATTATTTTAAAGCCAACAATGAATTCCCAATCAATTCTAGAAGACAGTCAGGCACTCAATGCCTATGATGACAAGAGCTTTATCAAGGAGGATCATAGTCATCAGCTGCACCCAAATGACCCTACCCGGGTAGCTGTTTTTCCGGCCGAAACTGACCGCAGCACCAACTTCGAGCCTTTCCACGTAGAAACACGCAACTTTCGCATCAGCACACTGCCGCCAACACCTCTGCAGCTATTCCAGCTTTTCCTTCCTATTTCCCTTGTTGAGAAATGGGCCCAATACACCAAAAGCTGGATCTCGTGGCCCAAGGAAAATGACGTTGTTGATAGCTGGAAGCACCCGATGACGAAGAACGCAAGGCTGCGAGCTTGGCAAGGAACCTCTGCTGCAGAAGTATATGTCTAGCTTGGAATGCTAATTTATATGGGTATACATAAGGAAAAGACGATTAAGAGCCACTGGAGTACCCCAAAGCCGGGGCAGCAACGCCCTGAACACTCAATCATCAAGTTCATGTCATATTGGAAGTTTCAGATCCTTCATCGTCACCTTCGCCCCTTTGACCACACCAAGATCGATGAGACCGCGCCTCTTCCGAAGGTATTCCAAGCTTGTGATGAGTGGTCTGATCATATACAGACCGCGTCTGCGGAGATCTTCTTCCCGGGCTCTCATCTGGCTATGGATGAGTGTATGATCCGCTATACGGGCAGATCTAACGAGACAACGGTCGTCAAGGGCAAGCCTATCCCCCTAGGGTTCAAGATCTGGGCCATCGCACAACAGGGCTTCTTTATTCACTGGCTGTGGCACATCAAAGGCGCAAAATACGGTGCCGTTGGTGTTGAGCTTCCAAAGCCGAAGTCATCCTCACGAGGTCGCGGCAAGAGGGCATCACAAGCACCAAAGAAGGAGCCCAAAGAAGAAGACAAGCCTATCGCCTTAAACTCGACCCAAGGCGTCGTTATTGTCCTAGCAAATACACTGCCAAAAGCGACATATCACGTCTTTGTGGATAACCTCTTCTCGTCGGCAGACGTCTTCCGCAGCCTCCGCACACATGGCCACGGGGCCACAGGCACGGCCAGGCTTAACTGTGGCATACACAAGGAGCTTCAACGGGATAAGAAGGCTGATGGGGGGGCTAAGACCAGCTATGACTTCAACCAGGTCAAGATAATCCCAACCCCTGATAATAAGGTATCAATCTAAGACACTTTTCGATATGAATTCCTTACTAATATGTCCTTACGCCATCTAATTAGGTCCATCAGATTGCTTGGAAAGATAATAGCCTTATATTATTCCTTACAGCCGTTTTCATAGGCGAGGAGCGTGTCTGCCGGAAGAGGAAGAAGCCGTCCTCACAGAAGCCCGAGGCCAAGCCAATACGCCGCTTTTTTGGTGACGAAGCTGTCAAAGTCATCTCGATCCCCACAGTCGCTGCTGCTTATAACGACGAGATGAATCACGTTGATCGGTGTGACCAGTTGAGGTCATATTATGCATACGATCATCCCTTACGCCGGGGCCCTTGGCAGGCTCTCTGTTGGACCTTCCTTCTTGACGTAGTGCTTGTTAACAGCTATCTTGCTCAGCTTCACGGGCCACAGCCAAATTGGGAGAGATATACGAATCACAGAGAGTGGCGAGAGTGCATTTTCAACGCCTTATTTAATGAATTTCATGGAGAAAGCCAGTCAAGGCAGAGATATCGAGCTGGGGACGAATCCGACCCTGAAATACAGCAAAAAGAACATAATCGTGTCCGTTGGAAGACAAATTCAGATTGCCTCGCTTGCCAAGGATATCGGCAAGGCGAAATAAGATCAAAGGGCAAAAGGAAGCCTCTCGGGACGGTCAACAGCAACATCACGAGATCACAGACGAGATTTTGGTGTAGTGTGTGCAAAGTCGCACTTTGTAACAATAGGAAGTGTTGGTACATTTATCACCATAGAGAAATAGGTGGAAGCTAATGTATATCTTCTTTGGCGCATTTTAATTGGCTCCACCCCCCTGCAAATACCTCAGTGCAGGCTTGTGGGCACTCATGAGATAGGACAACAGTGCCAATTGTGAAAGTTCCCCTCAGTAATCTTTCTCACCATCTCAAACATACCATCTTCACCAAGTCACACCCCATCATGTCTGCACGCGCCAAGGTAGCATTCGTCACTGGTGCCAACGGCATCACTGGCAACGCCCTCATCGAGCACCTGATTCGTCAGCCCGCGACAGAATGGTCCAAGATCGTCATCACCTCGAGGCGTACCCCGACTCAGGTGTTTTGGCAAGATCCTCGCATCCGGTTCGTCGCGCTGGACTTTCTTCAGCCCGTGGAAGACCTGATCGAGGCCATGGCGCCCTTCTGCCATGATTTTACCCATGCGTTCTTTGCGTCCTATGTCCATCACGCCGACTTTAAGAAGCTGAAGGACTACAACATTCCCCTGTTCAACAAGTTCCTCGTTTCCATCGACACTGTCGCTGTAAAGACCCTGCAGCGAGTCTGTCTCAGCACTGGCGGCAAGGTGAGAAACCCCATGACAGCTGTTTCTTGAATGTGTCGCTAAGTTTTGCAGCATTATGGTGCCCACCTTGGCCCTGTCGAGGTGCCGATCCACGAGGGAATGGCACGATACAATGACCACGGAGAGAACTTTTATTATCCTCAAGAAGACTTCCTCTTTGACCTCGCCGCTAAGCGAACATGGGATTGGAACGTCATTAGACCCAATGCCATCATTGGTTTCACCCCAGCTGGTATGTCATCCTCAAGGCCTCTGCAAGATGTTGGCCAATAGGAAATGGCATGTCTGCCGCCCTTACTCTCGCCATTTATATTCTCTGTTGTAAAGAACAGGGCAAAGTCCCCGTCTTCCCTGGAAACAAGTTCTTTTACAACTCTGTTGACGACGCTTCATACGCTCCCAGTCTCGCTGACATTAGCGTCTGGGCTGCAACAAACGAGCACACCAAGAACGAGGCTTTCAACCACACAAATGGAGACGTCATCGTATGGAAATACTTTTGGCCCAAGCTCGCCGCCTATTTTAGCGTCGAGGTTTGTCCCCCTTTCATTTTCATTTTCCCAATTACTAACGAGATGCAGATCCCTGAAAGCCAAGAGTGGAAGGTTAGCGGCGAGGGTGAACGCATGGAGCACAACTTCCTCATGACAGAATGGGCAAAGGACAAGAGCCCCATCTGGGAGCAAGTCGTGGACAAGCACGGCGGTAACCCCGAGGCCTTCAAATGGGGCACCTGGGACTTTTTCGACTGGGCGGTTGGCAAGACCTGGTTCACCATCGGGTCGGTGTCCAAGGCGCGCAAGTTTGGCTGGACGAGGTACGACGACACCTACGACACCTGGATCGAGACGTTCCGGTCGTTTGAGAATGCCGGCGTCCTGCCGGTGCAGCTGGGCGGCCTGGACTTGCAGCAAAAGATTCGGCCTCACCCTGCGGAGGTGGTTGCTGCGAAGGAGCTTGCGATGAACGGGCATAAGGAGAATGGCGTTGTGGAGAATCATGTGGAGAAGAAGGCAGCGAAGCAGGTCATTGCGGACTTTGCGATAGGCTCAGTTGAGCAGGTTGAGTAACTTGGATTGCGTACTGTACATATCTGCACATTTTCGATAGCTTCATAGTCTTGTGTTTTGGTCATAAATCTACTGCCTGATAGTCTGCAATTACATCTGATATAAACTCGGCTTGTCCGCGTACCATTGGTCTGTATCCGTAGAGGCCTCTGCGGTGACTATCACCCCCCATTTGCAGTCGTATCTCACGTTGGATGAGGAGTCAACTGCCGACAATAAAGAGATATCGCAGTCGTCATGATTTGGAATACCAACCGGTGTCTTGCTCCGTCCAGATTCCGCGTAACAAATAGAACCGCAGAGGGAGAATAAAACACCTGCTAGTCCGGAGAAGAGTCTAGGCCTGGAGTTCAGACGCGTGTGACTACCTTAGCGTCTGGGGTTAGTGGCAGTTCCGGATAGCACGGAATTTCCAGCCCTGGTCACTACGCCAGCCACGCGCGGCTCTCGAGACACTGGTGTCCAAGGCGTTCTAATGGAACTGAAATCCGTTCTGGTCCTTGAAAATAAAGCCAAGAAATTCGGTAGCGGAACTCACAAGGAGACACAGCGGTGATTCGGGAGCATAGGAGGCCATCGCCAAGCCATCACACGTTACTTAAACTCGAGTCCGCGCGGTATCCGGGGTAAAGCGCACTTAGTTGTCCATCCACCGCCTTTCCCCAGATTTCCCCAGATTCCCCCTTGTCACACTGCTTCAACTTGATAGCTACCGTGATGGAAAAGCCTGAAGTCGAGCACCTCTCCTCCGAGGATTTTGAGCGAGCGGGCAAGCGAGATTGTCGAGGCATTGCCCGACTCCGCTAGGGCTGATGGCAGCGTTATTCTCAGCGTTGACACTGCGGATGAGTTGACTTTGAGCCTTGCAAAGGACGGTCATGTAAGTTTTCTTCCCCATTGGACACGATTGTTCCTTTGTGATTTGTGATTTGGCCTTGAACGATTGTCTCGGACAGTTCTGCTCCCCCAACCCACGGACGATGTCAGCGATCCTCTGAACTGAAGAAGCATGCCATACTCTTCACGATTGCCTGGGAGCTTTCTGTGCAGACTTTACATCCGCCGCAGGGAGTGCCCCCATCCTCCTACAGGCTGCAGAGTGGCACGAGAGTATCGGAACCGTCAACGAGACCAACAGCATCAACGTGCCGATGATGTGAGCACCAAGCATTTTGCCTTTCAACGTCTGTAACTGACTAACGCCTTCAGGGCCCTTGGTGGTTTGATCTGGGTTCCCATGACCTTCATCGGACGAGCACCGACGCTCTTCTGGTCCAACCTCCTCGGCCTTCTCTTCTCCATAGGCACGGCACTCTCGCCCAACTTCCGCACCTTCTACGCCATGCGAGCTCTGACCGGCTTCTTCATCACGTCCGGCCAGACAATCTCCATCGCTTTCATCAGGGACATGTTCTTCTTCCACGAGCCAGGGAGATTGGCCTCTGGGCCCTTCTGTACATCGCCTCTCCCTTCTGGGGTCCACTCGTCGGAAACTTTGTCTCCGGCGGCACGCACAAGTGGGAGGACGCCTTCTGGGTCTGCGTTGGAGTCTGCGGAATCGACATGGTCCTCATCATTGCCTTTCTCGATGAGACCTGGTACAATCGCGATATCCCGAGCGATAACCAGCCCCCGCGCGGCCAGAGCTTCGCGTCGAGAATGTCCCGCATCGTTGGCGTGTGGGAGTTTGGGTGCCGAAAGGTCTACTACATGACTACTTTCCAGTCTTTCAAGAGGTTCTTCATCACTCTGACCAAGCCGACCCTCTTCATTATTCTGTTTGCCTAGAATGAAATCCTTCCTTGCGACTTGCGTGTGATACTGACCTGTCCATAGCTTGCTGTTCTTTGCCTGGGCAATCGGCATCAACATCACAACCGCCATCCTGTTCACCACTCCCCAAGAGTTTGGCGGCTACAGCTACAGCTACTACGGCGTCGGATACCTCTACTTCTCCCCCATCGTTGGTATCCTCCTCGGCGAGGTCTACCTCGCCCGCCGATACGTCAAGAAGCACGGCGGAGTCTTTGAGCCAGAGGCCAGACTGGTCATGATTTACGTCTCTTCCATCCCCATGACCGGCGGCCTGGTGCTCCTGGGCCAAGGCCTCCACCACCACCTATCTCCGGTCGCAATCATCATGGGCTGGGGAATGCACAGCTTCGGCATCATGTGCACGTCTGTTGCTGTCTCAGCGTGTGTCGTGGATTCCTATCCCACCGCGGCTGCTGAGGTCTCTGGATGGACCAACTTTGCTCGAGCGATCGGCGGCTTCGGTGTCGGGTATTTCCAGCAGCCGTGGGGAGCAAAGGTTGGGTACGACGCAAGCTTGACGCAGGCTTGCATTGTGGCTTTCGGCATTATTCTCGTCACGGTTGTCCACCGCTTTGGCCATACTCTCCGTCTCAAGGCGGGACCTGTTGTGTAATTTGCTGTGGAATATGGGATTGGCTGTTGTGGAGTTGATGGATGGAAAGGCATTTCTTGTCTCATGGGTTGAGCAGTACTCGGAGAGATAGGGAAACACAATCAACAAGGGCATTGCCTCCTTTATAACCAAGAAACTGTCCTCTCCAGTGAGCTTGTAATGAATCTTGGGATAAGGTGAATATGATGCCGGGCAACGAGATGAGCGCCGGGGCCGAGGCCTGGGCAATCACCGTTGGATATCCTCCCGGGACTTCAAAAAGGCGGATCTCTCAAGCAACATAGATACCATATGAAGAATCTTGCTCCTTGGCAGAGATGGCTTAGTAGAGTTTTCATGTCATTTCATATAGAAGCATGAGACAGTACCATAGAATTGTACGAACATTTTTTACTTGTTCAACATGTAGTCTCCCCTCCTAGCTTAACCTCCTCCCGTCCATCCTAGAGTAGCTCCTCCCTCTCCCTCAATCGTACCTTAAAGCCGCTCTGTTTCACAAACCATGCGTTATGCAGAACCCAGGATGAATCTGGGTCCTATCAACTCAATCTGTACACGCATGTCAGTCCTGCCTCAACATCGAGGGCCGGCGTCACTAACCTCAAATGTTCTTAGTATGGCCGGCACCAGCTTGAACTCTCAAGCAGTGGAATGTTCTTCCCAATACACGTCATCGAGCCAGCTCCAAATGAAAACAAAGAGTTCTTCATCTTGGCTTTCTGTTTTGCGGTGGCATCAATCCATCGTTCCGGGCGAAAAACTGTTGGGTCACTCCCAAAAACACTCTCATCTCGATGGACCACCCATGCAGAACACCCGACGATTGTACCGCCAGGAATGAACTGCCCCGACGCGTGAATTCCCTGAGGCGGAACTACCCTTTCAAGCGGTAGACCTGCAGCTGGATGACAGCGAAGTGCCTCGTTGATCACTGCGCCAAGATACAGTAGATCCCGAACGTCTTCCCAACGAACCAGCGCGCTGTCTTTGCTGAAGGTTCCCTTCTCGGTTTGCCCTCTGAGCTCATCAAGCAACTTTTCCATCTTCTCGGGCGCTCTGAGGAGGTTATAAAAGATGGCTCTCAGCGTGATAGCGGTAGTATCAGAGCCAGCAAACATGTTGGCGCCTGTGAGAGCCAGAACGCGTTCCTCGCTGATAAAGATCGGGTCCTTGACGCCCGCCTCCTTGAATCGAGAAAACAAGTCCTTTCGAACAACGGTTCCCCTAGAAGAACTCCTGGAAGAAGGCTCATCCGTAAAACGGCGGTCTGCCATCTGCTTCTTGGCGAACTGGACGACGGGCGATGTCGAGTTCCAGAGCCTGTACCTACTCAGCCAGAGCCTGATAGGATTCTTGAGAAGAATGCTATCCAGGATCGGCAGCTGACCAACCTAAAGAGTGAGCGGACTGGTTCTAGACACTGGGATCCATGTTGTCCTACCACTGAAACATAATTGAGAAGCCTCTCCAAATTGCCAATGATGTTATCCACATCGACTCCCCGGTCAACAAAACCCAGTCGTTTAGAATATGTCAACTCGCCAATGACATCAAAGGCATAAAACTACGGTCGCATATTACCACATAGGTAAAAAAACCATATACGAAAATAATTAAAGCTATTTCGCACATAGGCTTTAGGCTTTTTTATATGGGGCTACAGTATTAATATAATAGCGCACTATTTTCAATATAGCAGAGCTGATGCCATACCAAGCGGTGCTAATGCCATTCCATCGGCGCCGAAGCTCTGATAATACCGGTTCAGAGGGGGCGGGATATTATAGCTAGAAGCCTTAGAAGGAGGTATAATCTCTGACCTCTACTACGATCTCGACCCCCTAGTCTACGTCTCGCATAATACCGAGGCCCCGTAAGGACTTAGAGCGCATTAAGGACTTAATCCTCGAGTAGTAGCGAGAAGGACTATCTATTAATACTATATGTGCCTATCTCCGCGACGATAAGTATGTACTTGATATTAGAACCCTAAAAAGGAGGTTAGCGGAATAGGGTGCCTAGGAGTATTCCCCCCTTTACTTAAAGATTAATATTAATACCTTCGTCGAGCTAATTAAAGGCTACGTCTATTAATATAAATATAGTAATACTTTTATTATCTATAATTTTAAGTGATATAGCATTGAGATCTCTGAGCGGACTATATAGGAGTATTATCTAAAGTATAGTATAAAGCGGCGCTTCCGAGATCTAATTAAATAATAGGAGGCTATTTAAAAAGCAAAAGAATTCCTCTTCTAAGATAACTATTAGTCTTTAAATATTAGAGGATTTAATAGGGGGTATTTATACTATTATATCTATATCTATACCAGCGTTCTTATTAGCTAAAATACCTTATATTATAAGTACTAAATAAACCTAGAGTAAAAGAAGCGGGCTAAATAAAGATATCTTATTAATTAAAAGTACTAAAAAAACTTCTAGGTTCTTAGGCCTAACTTTATATAATCTCTTAATAAGTATAAGAAGCTTAAGAACTTTAGCTTCTTTATCTACGCCTATATTAATATATACTTAAGAGCTATTATCTAAATATATATCGGCAAGGAGAATATAACTACGCTAAGTTTACTTAAGTAGTTTTTATAGACTATATTATAC
>SSHR01000145.1:0-33521 GCA_006518225.1 Fusarium neocosmosporiellum | reverse complement strand
TCTCGAGAGATTCGGACACTCTAACGTGCCTTGGCGAGCGGGGCTGGGTGGCCGATCACGCCACCAGCGAAATTTAGCCGGCGGCTTGATTCAACTTCTCGGAGGTTGAGAGTGTGCAACATTGGATGTAGCCAGAAGAGATTGAATTGATGCTTGCTTTTTCTATCTAAGGAACGACGAAGGTCGGTCTCTTATACTTGTGTTCATCCTGCCGATCTTCTAGGCAGCAGGCTGCTGCCTGCGATCTAGCGGCGTTCACGCTGACCGTGAAGTTATTCACGGTAGTCGTGATCCTTGCCCCACTTCTAACATCAGTAGTATATCCACGGCGACCTCTTGGTGGCTGATTCAGCGGCTTAGCGCCACAACGCCGCCAAATCACATCCGTGCCCTCAGCACCTTCCAATATTCACCCCTCTCCACGGCCACCCGGCCTGAACGTTGAATAATTAATTGATTAATCTCTATCCTCAGATGACCCTTCTCGTACGATATCTTACTACCTACTACTCCTATCGTCACTATATCTCACTTCTTCCTCTTCTGCGTAGCCAGCCGAGCCTTTCTATTAGCCCGGAGGAGCTTGCAGAGCTGGTCAAGCGAGCAGCCCATCTGCTGCTGCCGCAGGCTCATAGCATGCATAGCAGCCTCCTCGCTTGTACGCTGAGCCTGCGCCATACGGCGAATCTCCTTAATGATCTCGAGCCGTAAGGAGTATCACTGTAGCTCGCTCTGCCGGCCCGCCCGCCACCGGCTTCCCCAGCGGCTATCGAGGGCAGCAATAGCTAGCTGGCCTCGTAGCCCAACTGTCCACTCTCTCCATAAGTCCCTGACTGTCTTGACCTCCCGGCACATACGGTACTGTGGTGGCTTTTCTAATGCCGGGGTCGCTGAGCGGCTGCTGCTGCTGCTGCTATTGCTGCTACTGCTGATATCTAAGCAAGCTGATGTGGATTGGCTCTTGGCCTCTCCGGCGGCTGCTATAAGTGCTGGTGCTGGTGCTGGTGCCGGCTCCGGCGCTGGCGCTGGTTGTAGCTGTAAGAAGCCAGGGGCGGTGGCTGTCTTGAGCTGGAATGTAAGGCCGGTTGATAAGAGCGATTGGAACTGTGCGTCCTGGTGGTCCTTGATGCCCTGAAGCTCGGCTCGTAGGTCGGCCCTTAGATCGGCCCTTAGGCTGGTGATTCTCGTATCGTTACGGGTGTCGATGGACTAGAGGTAGTCTGCAAGAGCTGGGACGGCTTGGGATATAAGGGCTAGCTGGCTTGGCCTCTCGCCCTCTTCTCGTACGAGGACTGATATTTCTTGTGCGAACTGCGAGTAGGCCTCATGCTGAAAGACCGGGTGGTTCCAGACCGGGCTATCAGGGAACCGCTTGATTAGGAAGACCGAGTCTTGTAGGATAACCTCGCGTAGGTACGAGAGCAGATTCATGAGCCCCATAGCCGCAAGGTCGTTGATCTGATCAGGGGCAGGGCCGAACCGGCCCTTCCATTGGTCGAGGTCTAGCCAGATCATAGAGAGGAGGGTATCCGGCGGCACGATACTAGCACGACGTATCTCGAAGCACCCCTTCTGTGGTAGATGCCCGGCCATCGTACGCATGAACTTGCGAGGCAGAGAGTTTAGATAGCAGCCGATCATCTGCTCTTGGTTCCAGCGGCCGGCGCGGCGAATCTGGTCCTCGCTGATCCCCTTGAGCTCGGCCGTTTTCGCCCCTGAGCTCCGGCCAATATGCGTCTTCTTCCTCGAGGCGATGCCAGCGTACGCAAACGCCTTAACGACCCAGTCCCGCTGCGAGTTATACGAGAGGGCCGCTGTATAGTCACCCCCGCTCCCGCTCCCTTTGATCAGCCGGGTATCATACCACGTAGACCGCTGGCTAAGGTCTGGAAACGGCTCATCGGTCAATATATCCCACCGGTAGAGGAGGTAGAACGTAAGGCCGCCTAGCATGCAGATAACCGGGTTCTTATTCCGGAGCGCCCCGGCTGTCTCGAGGCGGCCGTGTTGGTTCTATTTCCCGGCCCGCGTTGTGAAGATCAGGGGCATACAGCGGGTCGGGCCCTCCTCCTCGAACTCGAAGGTAAAGAGGTCCGAGATCTCGGCCGCGCGACGGTCGCCACCCCGGGTCAGCATAGTGCCCGAGCAGCAGATCCACGAGAGTCCGTAGGTGGCACTCGGCAGCAGTGCTACTATGCGCCCAGAGCTCATAGCAGATACGTTCGAATTCCTGCTCTGTATACCCATCGAGGAGGGTATCATGGCCCTTATCGGCGTAGCTAGCCTTATCCTGCTGCGCATCCCGGCGCTGGAGGGACTTAAGATACTCCCGAACGTTATCCTCCCGGGGTGAAGGGTGGGTATTCATCCCGAGCGCTTTCTGCGTACGATATAGGTCGGTGATAGCGGTCGTATAGCTGCGGACTGATCGCCAGGCAAGCCGCGTAGCCTCCTGCGGAGTATCCTCAGCCGCCTTGCGGCTCTTGGCCCTAAGCGGCCGGTCCGCGACCTCCTTAATAAGGAAGAGGAGGAGCTTATCTTCTGTGACGGTATCCGCATCTTGATACTGCTTGCGCTCGCAGAAGTCCCTGAACTCCTTCTGCTTCGGCTCGTACGCGGCCAGTGTATTCTTCGGCCTCGCGTCCTGGATCATCGAGAGGATATGCTGTGCGTTGGCACGTAGCTCGGCGTTATTGCGCGCGTTAAGCTTGACGCGACCGTGGTCCGTGGTGCAGGCTCTAGCGGCTCCGGCAGCAGCCCCGGTCGCAGGAGCGGTCCTGACGGTTATAGAGTCAGCCAGAGCCACCGCCTTCTTCCTCCCAGCGCGTCTCCTCGTTATCGTCGGATATTAATCAAAGAGGCGGTAGCTAATCTGAACCATCGCATATGAGGTCTTTAGAGAATAGGCCAGCCTAGGACGGGCCTGGGGTCTACAGAGATATATATAATTTTCAGGCCAGCCCCAGCCTTCCAGCGCCAGATCAGCAAGACCGGGGCACCCTAGGTGCCCCGGAGGCTCTAGAGGGCGCTGGGAGGGCGCCGGAGACCCCTAGAGCTTCCTGAAGTTATAGGGGCCGCTCAGCGAGGGAGCATGGATATTCGCGAATATCCACGGTCATCCGCGGTGGCCAACGCGGGCCCTATGTGGATATACCGGGATACCATTGGCCGGGCGATCAGCCCGCGCGCCCCCGCCTCGCCCGCCGTGAAATCAGCGACGGCTCAGCGGCGCCGTGGATACCACGTACTCTCGTCATCACGGCGCTAAGTGGGGCGAGGTACGGGCTGCAGCTCCTTGCCAGCTTAGGGGATAAAGACCCTGGCGATTGCTCCACAAGGCTGTGTGCGCTGTGCTGTTTCATCGGCCTTGATGCTGTCGCTTTCATTCAGAGCCAACCTTCTCGCGACAATCTGCTAGCGCTGAAACTACTGCCAACCTTTCACAACCAACAAACGGAGTTGCGGATAAAGACAATGCTCCGGTGCAGATTGTCAAAAAACGCCATTATTGGCGTCAAGCAAGCCACCAACTGACTCGCCCCGACGACTCCTGCATTAAATTGCTGCGCTTCTCAGCCAACACACCTTAGGCATCCATCTCTCGGCCACTTCCAAAAGGGACCCTCCGTAACGAAAATCCCGTCTGAGCTTTCCCATTCAGGCTCCCTTCACGACCGTTTCACCTGGCCGAGATGACAGCGCAGAATGCACCCCGTTTCGACGCACGCACCCCACCGACAACAAAAGGACCACTAGCGAACACTCGAAAAGGGACTGTGGCATTCATTGGCTGCGCCGTTTAGACGGGAACCACGGCTATTAATAATAACGCCGTTCCGGGCGCTAACAGAGACATTTACGCATCCATCCACTCAATCACCAGTTGCCGATTCCATCTTCATACAAAAGGGGTATTTGCTGCCCCCTGATTTCAAAGACAAAGATCTTTTCCTTTTTGGCGAATCACAGAGTGAAACAAGCGCTGAAACTCTAAAAAATTACTCCTTGATGCGCCTCCCCTTTGATCCTGTCGCTTCCGCTAAATTCACAGAGTGGAACTGGACAAAAAGAGGAATTGACTGCGCTTCTGTCAACTGTCAGAAATCCTTTTCATCTCCACATCATATCAGCCTGAAGATGGCTGCATTTGCCGATCTCACTCTACCGTTACAGCTGGCCTGTTCCGCCTTCTCCGGCATGTCGAATAGAGGTGGTGGCAGCCTAATCGAGGGCTGGACGAAAAGGCCTCATCTGCAGGCATACGTACCCTGTACTACGTGCCATCTTACTCCGCCAAACAACGGGAGTTACCATGCCTTGAATAACGAGTCTCACCACGAGACCGAGACCGAGACGTTCTGTTGGTTGGTATTGCTGCAACTCTTACTTCCGGTCAGCCACCGCATCACACGACCAAGTTCATCCACTTGTAAATGCACTTTCGCGACACGAATACTCAAACAAAACATGACTGTAGATTCAGGGGAAAAGAGGACGAAACATTGTATTCGACTGAGCTTGGCCTATGAAAAGGGAGACAGCAAATCCATTTATGGAACCAAAGTGCAACGGCTCCCTCACAGCAGGCTGTGCACCTCCGTTCGACCAGAGATTACCCTGGATCCTTGTTTTAAGCTTCTTCTTGGACCTAATGCGAACGCCAAGTATGTCTTGTGCCTTAGGATTGCTGCCTCGCGATGCCTCCACGAACTTCAGTTTCCTAGAGCTATAGGAGGTCGGCCGAAGCCACCATCTGCCGGCTCACCTGCCGGAGAACCACTGAATAAGCAGCAGCACGTCCTGCATATCCTCCCGTGAATCATTTCTTTTTCGTATACCGCCACCTGATGACCGTCCGTGACAACGCTCGACTCTTTGGAGGACTCCAACCCCTGGCGCCACCACCGCATTGTAAAACCTGTTTGCCACTGAGCGATGAAGCATCACTTTCAGCTAAAGTACCCCAGCCCCTGATATCAATCTCATCCCGATGATCGTGATGGATCTCCCCCACAGTCTAGCCCCAAGCCAGGGGAAGGGGCTGTGCTATACGAGAGGCGCACCATGCCACCGGGCTTGGACAGCGTGCTCGAGCTCCGATGCGAACAGTAGGTCCACATGAGAGGAGTTTTGTTCCTGGCCTAAAAGGTCCCATCTTGCGGCCAACCCACTCTTTCCCTTGAACTTGTGCTTGGCTTGCTGGTCGTCCCCATCGTATTGCCTTAGGGCTGCATCTGCGTGGCGACGAGCCTTTTCCAGTAAAAGGATAGAGCGTGGCCTTTTCTTGAGACGGGATTAGAGTTCCCTGATGATATTACTGTCGGCCGTTTGTTCCAAAATCGTCCAGGGGATGCTCCGCGGTACCTTTCCTAACCAGAGAAGCAGGAGCCGTGCCGCAGGTGCGAATTGTATCCATCCGGTATGGCCGTACATTCCACTCTTTCATAATGAAAACAGATGTGGCAGTGTCGCCAAACTTACACTTCACCAGCCACCGAGTGCGATGCGTTGCGCCGCCAACGCCGATAAGCTTTCCCCTCTCACCTTGATGAAAGCACAACAGAAGGAGCAATGGTTTATCATCCAGTTTAATGCTTCCCCTATTGCACCGGACGGACGGTAGCACACATTAAAAAAAAAAGAGCATTAAGAAAATAAGGTTCTGCAGATACCCATCATATACCAAGTTCAATTCCCGCCATATATCTTCTGCCATCTTTATTATTTTGTCATTTAGACCTTTGCTTAGTATTATTTTGCTTCTTCAGATGCCATATCTTCTCCGTACACCCTGACGCTTTGCGTAACTTTTCACGTGCACCTCAGTCCTCGTGTAGATACCATCATGCCACGAAGCGCCGAAGGCGCTACTGCTACCTCTCAGGTCATCAGTCCTGGGTTACCTACCAAATTGATTCGAGTAAAGATTTCCCCTTTGGCTTATTGCTTGATGACATCGAAATTTCGTTCTCGGCGATCCTATCTCACCGCCTATTTACATGCAGCATTTGCTGGTCCATGGAAAGATCCGATGCTGTCTCCTGTCTGCAAAGTCGGAGAGTGTCAATGCAAACTCGCAACTCTACGTCATTGACCTCTATAGCCAATTCATGAGCTTCTACTGGCTTCGAACACACCCAGAAGTGACTTGAAGTTTTGACCTTGCCCCTTTAGAATGGGATTTCGCCGTCTCTACGAGATGAGAAGTGCCCTCATTAGTGTTAGCGATTCAGGGAGTTGTCGCCCAGGAATCTTCAGAAGCCTCTGGCAGTGCCTATGATGACGTTCGGGATGCACTCCCACCGCCCCGGTGAGCCTTGACCCAAAAGCTCTCCTCCCGACTTACACGATAACATCACCGAACCGGAGAATCCCCGAGTTTCGCCAGCCGATCCTCCGGCTTGAAAAGGAGACTCGTCTAGTGGTGTACTGAAGTATAGCAGGCGCAAATTTGACCCGCCTGGCGATTTGCGGAAGAGGCGGATGTGGCCCGGGTGGCTGAGCCATGACCTGCCCTTAAGGAGTCGGAAGAGAGGGCAAACTAAGACAGAGTTAGTCTCCGTCCCACAAGACTTTCGCAGTATTCCGAACTGCTTTTATGAGGCATTTCCAAGTGAATGATTCTACAGTGACCAGCTAAAGCCCTAGAAAGTCGACGCAGCACTTGTCAACAACCCCGTCCCGGATGCCATCATCGCCGTGCTCCCACTCTTGAAGCCAACTGCCAGGTCTCCCTCTCAGCATCCCTCTTTTCACGATCGCGCTGCATCTCCTTAATCTTTGCGTCGAATGTGTCTTGCATGCTCTTCAGGGCCTGCACCTGGGCCTTCTCCTGTCTCGCCTTCTCCTCCAGCTCCTTCTCTTTCCGCTCAAGATCCTCCACAGCGCGCTGCCACTTCAACTGTTGATCTTCCTGCATCTTTGCATAGTCTCGCTCGAGAGTCTTCATACGCTCTTCTCTATCGCGGTCTAGTTGCTCGAGATTCTCCCGGTGTTCTTTTTCCTTCTTCGCGAGAAGAGCCGCCATCTTCTCGCTGCCACTCCGCATTGCCTCTTCGTGGCTCTTTTTGACGTCTGCAAGATCCTTCTCGTGTTTTACTCTCTCCGCTAACAGATCTTTGAGGAGCTCTTCGCCGGCCCGGGTCTTATTGAGAGACCGTTCCTCGACGACCATCTCGTGCTGGATCCCAAGAACCATGTTGCCGGACAAGGATAGAATGTGATTGGCGATGCGCAGCGCCGATTCCTCAGAGTTATCGTGCCGGAACATCTGGCTGCCGCATTCAAGCATGTCAGCCCAGTAGGTGGAGCGAAGCTCGGCCTCTCTTGCGATGCCGTCGCTTTGGTCGCCGTTGAGCCTGTCCCACATGGAAGTGGCCAGGACGACGTGGGACATGTCTGCCTTTTTGCCGCAGAGTGCCTAGAACATGTGGAGGTTCTTCAAAGCTGAGCCGGTCATACGGTTGTCCAGGATTCTGTGGAGGTAGATAATTCCCGCCAGCTTCAGATTGTTGGAGTATACCTGGGCGAGAAAGTAGGCCACGTCTGTGAGGACCTCGGTGTCAGAGCGGTAAGTGTCGTCGAAACCAGGTGTATCGACAAGGGCGACGGAATGGCCATCAGCGGCGTCCAAGGCGTAAATTCCCACATCAGCAGTGCCTATTGAGGTTAGACTTGTCGCATGTTAGGGCGGGTGACTTACAGGCGGCGAGGTTATGGCCAATCTTGACGTCGCTGCCAGTCAGGAGCTTGATGAAAGTACTCTTCCCGGTTCCCGTGAGCCCCATGATGGCGATGATGGATTCCGCTCTGAATGTGTTAGATAGGTATCAATTGGAATGGATATGTACATACTTGATGTCAGCCTGAACAGCGGCCTTTGCTGCTGCATCCAGTTCCGCCTTTCGTTCTAGGGTTAGCTCATCTCCATCAATGTGAGGTCGCATTCCACCTTCCGCTTCATCGTCTACAGTGGATTGAAACTTCTTCAGGTCTGCTAAATGAGGAAGATCTGGGCCTTCGGTACCCAAGGTGGCTGACACAGGGATGATTGCCTCGTCCTGGCGGTCGCGGTTGACCCTGAGGCTCCCAAATTTTTTCATCAATGACAGCATGTTTCGTTCTCAAAGACATACGAAGTAGTATGCATAAGAATAGTTCTATAGGTAATGAGAGTGATTAATTATTCATAACATGGCAGCCAGCCTCGGGCAAGGAATATCCACCTGCTCGACCTCAACTGCCCAATCTGCCTTGACAGGGCATTCATGTCCTTGGGCGAGTGGCCAGCTGAACCACCATTATGAGTGTGAAAAGGCTTGCAGACGCCCGGTGTGAAGACCAACCAGCGCCTGTAGAGCCCCTCCAACAACTCGCCGTGTTGCACCTTATAGTGGCGTTCTCGACTTGCTTGGCGTTTGGCTGGGCTGGATCAGCCTAGACTCTTGCACTTTGGCTCGTATTGATCGACCTAATGCAGAGTGAATTGAACTGTTGATCTCAGCCGCAGCCATTCGGTCAGCTTGAAATGAATGGGCAAACGCAGATGCACCTACGCCTTGAGGAGTTTCTGACAGAAGTCAATTCGACTTCAATGTCTGTACTCCAGCAATCGGAAAACTCGTCACAATGAGCGATGAAGTCGTCTCTATCGCAGTATTGGGTGTCACCGGCGCTGGTAAAAGCACCTTTGTCCATCGGCTGACTCAGGATCCCAGCATTATCATCGGCCACAACCTCAAGGCTCAAACAACAACTACTGCTGGCTACACATTTCACTGCAATGGAAAAAAGTACGAGATTGTCGACTGTCCCGGATTCAACGACACTTTTAGGTCAGACGAGGAGATCCTTGAAGATATTGTCACCTGGCTGCGGAACGCTCACGGTGAGGGGAAACTCCTATCCGGCATAGTCTACCTTCACCGGATCAGCGATACTCGCGTTCAAGGGACTACCATGACGCAGCTGCGGGTACTACAAGGGCTCTGTGGCACAGAATTCTACGACAGCCTAGTTGGCACCACGTTCTGGGGCAAGGTCTCTGAGGAAGAGGGTCGAGGACGCGAAGTAGATCTACTTGGCGATGCCAACTTTTTCGGTGAGATGACAGGCCTGGGAGCCAAGTACACTCGCGTCCCAGATGACAGGGAGGGATGCCTGGAGTTACTGGAGAATATGTGTCTCAAGCAGCGCCGCCAGCTCAAGGCGCAGAAGGAACCCGCTGAAGGCCGAGGCATCCGCGACACGACAGCGTTTCGGTCCTGGGGAACCAACCAAGTTTTGATCTTGAACGAGTGTTTATCAAGTTCTGGCATTACCTCCAGCTGCTTGTCCTTTTCCTGAGAAACTAGGTGGCGTGCAGATACAGAGAGTTTGAAGACTGGAGACAGCTAAGAGCCCAAGAAGCGGCTCGTCAAGCAGAAATCAACAAACGCCTTGAACAAGAGGCAAGACCAATTCAGGAAGCCGCAGCCGACCGGAGTACTCGGTTTGGCCAGCTGCAGCAGACAATGAACTCGGTGAACCAACAACTGCGACGTTTGGATCGTAGAGGCAACCCTTTGGAAAGAGAACGGAGGAGGCAAGAGAGAATTCTTGAGAGAGCAAGGAAGCGGGAGGCTCAGGACGAGAGGAAGAGACAGTGGGAGATTGATCACCAAGAATGGGAATATCGGAGGGAAGAGGCGCTCGACGAATTTGACATTCAAGAGTCATGCGCACTCGTTGTACCCAGATCCGGACACGCGGTAAGTTTCCTAACCCAGTTAAGAAGTCACTAACTTAGGATAGTTGACATTGGTGAGCTGTGATCAACCCGGCTGTTCAAGCTCTCTGTGGATGAGTTATTACAACAGTAAGACCCCAATGCCAGGAGAAGCTTCTCTAACATAAATAGAATGTTCCTCATACAACTCAAGATGGTGCAGAAACTGCAATAAACACGACCGGTACCTCCACAAGCCATCATGCCGAGGTTATAAGCGGTTTGGCGGCCTCACCAGGGAGGAGGCCATAGAGAGGTGTTTCTGCGAACCCGAACCCGAGTTTGAAGATGACGAACTTGATTGGGATGGCTCGAGGAGGATCCTATCCTGGCACCTGTTCTTTTCTTCGTTTCGGGGCTCTTTCCTTGGGTCCCATTCCTGTCCCAGTTCCGCTAAGTGCGTTGGCTTGGGTGATGGTGAGCGTGTTTGACTGTGCCGCGCTAACAATCATACTCTTTTTTCTCATTTGTGGGCTTCACTCTAATAAAATCAACGGTTTGTCCTTTTTTGATCATTTTTGGCATGTTCCTTTCAGCGGTGGATTGGGCTATCTATGAAGTCTCAATCTACTTGCCTGCATAGCAGTTCTTGGACCGGAGTCGTACAAGATATAGGTCGAACCTGGCTGGGGAATAACATGCGAATTCCTCTCAATCTACCCCGGATTTCTACACCCACGTGAACATTTATAGTGATTTTGACGTGATAAATGCATGGGGGTAGGAATATCGAACTCTATCGTTTGTGGTGATGCACCTGGGCAATGGCCTGTATTGATTGTCATAAGCTAGTGATCCTGGTATCAAGTAGAACCCACGCTACAAAGGCACGGACAAAGTGAGAAACCTTATAATGATCAGTGCCATCCTGCTGGAGTAACGCAAACTTCCGAGAACTCTTCCGAGGGTCCATAACTGGGCTCTGTCAAGGCCTGCTCAACGTCTAGGCTGATCCTCCTCGGCACACGAGGCCTTTTGTAGCAGTCGCATCATCGATGGTGCAAACTTTACTCGAAGCTTGAGCCACTTAATTTCAGGAATCTCGTTACGAGATGAGTGTATCAAGGTGAGATTGAAAGCGGAGCGCTCTGCCACCCTGAACCCGGTTCCCCGGCTAAGTGCTTACCGTAGCAGCCGGGGTGATACTTGTCTCTGAAAGCGGGAGATGCGCAATCCGGAAGAAGGTCCGCGTATTCGCGAGATCTGGGGCCGTTGAGCCGAATCTGTGTCAAAATTTGTAGCGTTGAAGAACCACTCTTGGCTTCTTGACATACATACCTAGGCATATCATACCTACATGCCCAGATCTTCACTTTTCCTGCCAGGCATCCAAGTTTCGGTTCACAGCATCTAAACCACTAGTGATGTTACCTGGCGATCCTTCAAGTCGTGGGTTGCCTGTCAAACGTCGCGTATGGCTTCGTAGCGTCTCCACCCTCCCACTAGTTAGGATTCAACACCTTGCTCTCGGAGATGTTTTACTCAATAGAGAATAAGAAACCAAAGCGAATCGGGACTCGGAGTTGAATCATAAAAAAAAGAAGAAAAAAAAAATACTATGCGGACCAATTACACCAGGCTACGTGTTTGAATGGCAACCCGAAAATCCCATTTAATGTCAGAAGAAGCAAGTACGTAAGGTGGCGTTGATGATATGTAGTACAAGACATGAAGCAGCTTTGCTTTTCATGCAGTTCTTCGTATTTCTGCAAACTGCTGTGAACGAATCATGTCTGGTACGTCAACTCCACCAAGTTTGACTTCAGGCTCTGAGAAAAGGGGCGTTAATCTAGCAGCGTATTGAGTTCCGAGCAAGGACGTTGTCGCCATAATCCGAGTGCTGCTTGGGACCCGGACGGAGAGACGATGCTCACCTACCAAGTATGCCATTGTTGCCCTCAAACAATCCACCGAGTTAAATTCTGAACCTTTGCCTGATTACGGGATCTGTCTATTACTTCATGTAATGCTCTTCACCCTCCAGCTCAAGCGTGACAATATCAACCAAGTCCGATCCTACAACATGCTGAATAACTCGGGACTGACAACGAACCACCACAGCTGCTACATGGCCATCTTCTATGTCTCTTCCCTATGTGTCATGTTTGAGTTCTCGTCCGAGTGGTCTCAGTGTACTTTTGTTACAGTGCCCATCAAAGGCAAGTCTAGGTTTTACTCTACTCCGTCTCTACCTAAGATTTATTGAATCGGGCCCATACCGGATGCGATCCATCATCTACTATAAAGTACCTCTACACAAGCCATCAGCATACTGTCTGCCTCAGGTGCCTCTAAGCCCCTTCTCACATCACTCGGTCATGGTAGCGGTTTTGGCTTGCGGTATCCCGCACTTGCGTAGTGTGGGTGGTTGGGAAGGATGGCGTTCTCCCTGTTCTCATTGGGATTGCCCCTCGGATTTACGTCCCCCAAAGTCCGGCGCAGACTCCTTGGTGGTTCCAGGGTAAGGATGGCCGGTTAACTGAGCATGAGGAGATAGTGTCTAACCGACTGCTGAGTGAAAGGCTGATATGAGTGAAGGGTCTTAACATTTTACCCGGTACCAACCCGGTCTCTGTAGGGTCGCATGTACAGTCAACAATGCATTGGCTTGTGTGTCGTTGTTATTGCCGGCGCTGTTTTATTGGGACTTGTGGCTAATGTATCCCATTGGTCTCCCCCAACCCTATACAATCCAACCTGAACCTGCGAAACTTTGGCTTCTACGCATTCAAGACAAAGCTTCCTTCCCAACATTCATACATGCCGGCTATTAATCATCGAGCTTCTCTGCACTTGTATCTCGCTGATGATTTAGAATTGGGTGGTTATTTGGCGCACCAACTTGGCTCGTGGCATGCCATCATAGACAAAGTAAGATTAACTTAACAAACCGTTATATAGCTTCCCAACTTTACTTAAGAGTAATCTTATAGTACCTGCTCTCATCAACAACAGAGTCTTGGTCATGTTTCTTTATGGAGAGCTACTCAGTCTAGCTCTGTGGCTTGTACCCATGCTGCTCTCCGCCAACGTGAACTGTCACCGCACTTATCATTACAAATCCTTACGTGTGCTCGCTTCTCGGCAAGAACACCAGCTCAATAGCGCGAGAATTATGACTCCTAACCGGAACTAGTTGGCATCACATCGCGTAATCCTGGCTCGGAGCGATCGTGGCCGTTGAAAGTGCCATCCAGGTACGATATGACAGTTCGGACCAGCTAGATACGGAGTATTTCTACCCTGTTCCGATATGTCGTCTAGATTTACCGACAAGACGAACTCCACTGTGCCGAGAAAGGGACAAGGTCATCATTGGCCTCATTTGGTCTTTGCGTTCCGCATCAAGGGGTCATGCATGAGACGAAATAAAAGCCGTGATAAGATCTGGAGTAATATGCGCCAAGGCCAGAAGGATGCGCAGACGACAGCTGAGGGTAAGAGGCATGAACTTGAGATTTGACTCATTAGTAGCAAGCGAGAAAAAATCGTGCGAGATCCCTGCACGTGGTTGAAGCATGAAAAAGGGGGCATTGCACGTTATATATCATCTGATTTGTGGAAGCTGAAAAGACGTTTGAGCACGATGTATGGTTGGCTGTTGTCCTTCCAACGAAATGACACGACATGGGTAAAGACCATTAACGAGCCATGGCATATCTTAACGGTCAGAGCATCAATCAGTTAGGCACTCAAGCTTATAGACGGACCGGATATACGTGGTTTTGTTTCCAGAGGCCCGTGAGTGCCCTCCAGGAAAATCGAAACAACTGTCCGTTCATGCGATTCATGGGGGTTGTATTAATCCACCTGATTAACCAGGTGGCCGTCTATTATTCTTCTCTACATTTGACATTATCGACACACCTCCGCCAATCAATGCTGATCATGTAGGTCACTTCTATGCAAGCAATAACGACGAGCCCTGTCCCCAGGCCTGTCCACACGCCGTCCAAACCCATGCCCGCAGGACCCAGTTCGAGCCACATGGCAAGAGGCACGGCGCCTAGATAGTTGACAAAGAAGACGACCCAGGCGGCGAATGAGGTTCTTGCTAGGCCGCGGAGTACACCGTTGCATCCGCAGATGACGGCGTCAAACACCTGGAAGCAGGCGACCGAGAGCATGGTTCTCGAGACCAGGTCGCGGATTTCAGGATCTGCCGAGTAGACGTAGGGTATGTAGTTCCTCAGGGAGAAGAGAACAATGGCATCCAAGAGTCCAATCCCCACAAAAAGCATCGAGTATAAGACAGCCACTCTCCTGGCGGCAGACACTAGGCCTGCTCCAATGAGATGGCCGATTCTGGTACTGACACCGACGCTAAAGGAAAAAGGAATATGCCACATTACAACCGACGTGGTAGTCAAGATCGTCTGTGCACCGAGGTGCATGGTGCTCAGGTAGGACGTGCTAAAGGTTAGAACCTCGAACGCAGCCCACTCTGCAAGGGTGACTGCTGATCCAGCGGCCGACAGTCGAACCATGGGGCCCCAGCCGCGAAACGCGCGACACGAGAGCCCGGGCCAGCACTGGTGAGAGGACCTGTTGAAGGCGATGCACACGAGGAGAAGCACCGGACGGAGGTCGTTGGCCAGGGCCGCGCCGAGAGCCGCGCCCTCGAGGCCCATGCCGAGTCGGAACGCAAAGAGCCAGGCCAGGAGCGCGTTGACGGGGGCGCACACGACGAGGATAAGCATTCCCGTGTCAAAGTCCCCCTGCGACTGCAAGAAGCGCTTGCCTGCCTCGAAGGACGCATAGCCCGGCAGGCCGATCAAGCTGACGCGCAGGAACGAGCCCGCTTTTACTGCCAGATGCTCCTGCTTCAGGACGAGCGACAGGAGCGTTGGAGAGGACAGCCAGAGGGCGCCCACAGGGATGGTGGCGAGGGCCATGAGGAGGAGCATCCGCTGGACGTGAAGCCCGACGCCCAACTTGCTCCCAGCGCCGTATGCCTGGGCACAGAGAGTATCCAGAGCCGTAGCCATGCCCTCAAAGAATGCCAGACCACAGATATTCATGGTGGTGACGCCGATCGCTGCAGCGGCAAGATCATCCTGACCCAGATGACCCGCCGCGGACGTGGTGATGACGCTGAAGGAATATTGGAGCAGGTATGTTGCCACGAGGGGGAGCGAATATCGCGAGATAAGCGACAGCTCGGTCCACCGGCTGCGGATGGGCCATCTCGAGGCGTCGTCGTTGTTTGAGGGCAGCAAGGGGCTTGCCTCACAATGAGTGCTGTCGTCGTCGACGTCGTCCATGGTGGAAAGATGCACGATGCATACTGATGACTGCTGCGTCATGAGCATGGACGAGAGGAGAGATGTGCCTACAGATATGACCTCGGGACAGGCTTGACCCTGAAGGGAAACGCAGACGAAGGCCAAAAGCAACGACCAACATGGAATGATTCCGGTAGAGTTGAGCCAACCAACCCTGAACCAACAGCAATAGCAAGCATCAACAAACGACTGATTCTGGGAAGCTCCCACGCGAACCATCACCAAAGAGATGCTCTCGCGTAGGTCTG
Source organism: Fusarium neocosmosporiellum (assembly GCA_006518225.1). NCBI lineage: Eukaryota > Fungi > Ascomycota > Sordariomycetes > Hypocreales > Nectriaceae > Fusarium > Fusarium neocosmosporiellum. The sequence goes on along the minus strand of SSHR01000145.1, from coordinate 18,222 downwards.
TCCCGAGCATCGACCAGGGATCTGTCAGTTCGCCGAAAGTGCAGTTCTGCAAGCGAGGGGCCCGACTCCGCAAAGAAGGTCGCTGCGCATTCTGGCTGGCCCGTCAGGGTTGAGGGTTTCTAGAACTCGTACCATTCTCGCAGGATTTGCTCAGATAGGCATGGTGAGTGAAGAGGGGAGCAAAAGGAAAAAAAAAGCAGCCAAAAGAAATAACGCGGAGGGGGGTTCAGGGATGCAGGGGTCTTCTCACTCAACCCATCACGACACTCGGCTTTGACAATGTCTCCGCGAGTGCCGCGACGATCCTCCACTCACACCCTACCGCCCGCTCCCAAGTGGCTCGATTCCAAGGGGATCGCCCAGGGTACGGCCCGTCCAGCCTGAGACCCCCTTCCCTCTTCCGTTGCACACCAAGTGGGTAGCATCCATCTTAGTTCGGCCGCGATTCAAGACGATGGCGTGCCATGGCTTGCGAGTGCCTCTGAATGGTCTGAGCTTGAGAGGACAAGAGAGAGAAAAAAAAAAACACTGCGATTGAAGCTCGCTTGACTTTGCCTCTTTGCCTCAAGCTTGACGGGCTGGATAGCAATAGAGTCCGCCCGGTGCCGAGCTAGAAAATAGCCTGGAGGATAAGAAACATTGGCAGACTAGGCAGACCAGGGTCTATTCATCCAGGTGTTGGCGAAAACTCTATTGTGCTGTGCCGCTGTCATGTCAGCGCCATGGCTGACGACGTGTGTGTGGGTGGCTTCAAGATGTGTTGGTTCTAGCAAACGTTGAAGCCATTGCCGTCTGCCACATACCAGATTCTCGGGACGACCGTTGAAGATGCAATGCATGACTGTAAATGTCCAGGATTCAGTGAATTATACAACTACATGTTGTATCTAGCTTCGTACGACCCTCTTGAATCCGCCCGTGAGGCCTCTGACGTTCCTCTATCGTCATACTGCATCTCGAAATCTGTGTGCACCAACACACCCTCCGTCAGCTTGCGCACGCTCTCGCTGCCAGTTTCTGCTTTTGTGTCAATCTGCGCCGTCACGTCTCTCCGCCATGTCGGCTGCTCGTTTCCCTTTGCTCTTGACCCCATTCTCAAGGCGCTGCTCAAGGCGTGGCTGCCCTGCCTGGTGGTGGACTTGTTGGTGTTGCCCCTCAAGCCGCCCGAATCTCCCATGGTGGTCATCTCCAGACCTGTACCGTTGCCGCTGTCCTTGAGCTCGTATGGGGCTCCGATGGCGGCGACGGCTGTGTGGCCTAACAAACTGTCGATGACACCTTTGAGACTGGGAATGCAGACAGTAAGCACCGATAGACCGAGGGATATTTGCGTCCAGATCATGGTAGAAACAGCCTTCCATGTCGAATCGTCAGAGTTGCCAAAGAGGTAGCTGGCCTGCGACAGGGCGGGGATCGTGACGATGGGGACACTGTAGCATTGTCAGCATTGAATCGACCGATACGATAGCGTGGGGAGACAAACATGAGACGGCTGCCGAAGAGAGCCATGACGATAAGCTTACGCCTAAGCGAAGTCTGGACGTCCCACATCATGGCCACGGGAAGAGCACACAGCGCAAGATCGGTCAAGATGTTCATGACGCCGTTGAAGATGAAGATGGGCCCTTGGCTGGGACACTGGTCGTTGCTCTGCGACTCCCATGGTTCAGGAAGAGGACATTGAAAGGCTGTCGCAAAGATGCCTGCCACGGTGTATGCGACTACAACGCAGCCTAATATCAGGTTGGCGAGGTTCAAGCCTCCGATGTTGCTGATCTGCCTAATGAGAAGGCATAGCGATATCTTTGTTGTAGCATCGACGAGCAATGCGAGTATTCGGGCGGCATAGATCAACTGGCATCGACTGACGTTAGCAACCTGAAGCAGCGGGGAGTAAAACTCCACCAAAAAACCAACCTTGCTGAAGCTTGCAAAGTCCTCATCCGACACGTCCTTGCGATGCTCTCCTAGTCCGTGGTTGCAGGCGGCGACGACGCAGGCCGTCTGGCAAAAGTAGATGGCGGCGGATCCCAGGAGCAGCAAGTCAAAATCCTTCATGGACGTAATGTTGAGGCGGATGATGAGCTTGCCCACGATGCCGAGGAGGGCATAGATGAAGAAGATGATGGCTGTGACGACGACGAGAGCCCCATGGCTGTCCTTGGTGAGCGGGTAGAAGGGCGGAGACTGATCCGAGTCGAGGGCCATGGTCGGTTTTTGGCAAACGCAAGCAAGCAAGGCCCCGGGGTAGGCTTTGCTTTCAACGTGTCTTGCGTAGGATCGTGTAGCCGTCAGAGAGCGACGATCCTTTTTAGCAGCAGCTCGATCTACAACGGGACGGGATGGGGGGATGGGGGCCCGTTGGCCTTTAACATGGAGGGACCGAGCTTTTTCTTTGCTTGCGAAATCGTGAGCAGGGTCGGACCGCATGCATCAGCATGCAAGCGGGCGAGAGAGATGAGCAAGGCAAGGCGTGCAAAGTGAGACGCTGAAGGCGAAAAGAATGGGGGGCGCGCACTCTCAGCGGCAGTCAGTCAGTCGCCTCGGGCGGCACATCCATCCATCGTCTGCCGGGAGGATGAAAGTTTGCACTTGTCGTTCGGGGCTTGTCCTGTCACTCACTAACCCCCCCTAGCTGAACATGAGAGAAGAAAAGTGAAGAGGAAGGCCTCAACGCCTCGTAGTTCGGTTGCATGATTTCTTCCCACACTTGGACGAAAAAGGTGTGCGCCGCTGTATTTCTTCTGCGTGGCTTCTGCCCACCTGTACCTGATTTCAGGTCGCATGAATCCCTGGAGGGTTCCACGAGGTGCATCTTTCGAGGCCCATGGTCCCCCCGTCTCGTCTCCATAGGGGGCGCGCGCACCTCGAGGGATCCCCTCGACCAACAGCCTTTTGTCGTTTCAACGCCTGCAAGCCTCTCTTCACTTTGTCATCCACTTTTTCAACCAACCCCCGGACCGGGTCCTTGAAGAGCTAGTGATGCGGTCCAACACTGAGGCTACCCATGCTAGCTCTCTTCTGCAGAAGAGAGGGGATGTCACCCCTGATCCTTGCCAATCGGAGGATGTTGTCTGTGCCCGGCAAGACCCAAGAACAATCTTTGCATTCCGCGACGGGGCGAAGCGCCCCTCCCCCTTCTTCGCCCTCTCTCTTTTCTCCCGTCCCTCCCCTGGGCCGTGTGGTCCAGGCGTGTGTTATTTCCTCCGTCAGTCACCGGGGATTTGCCAAGCTAAACCTGGCCTGAACATCGATTTCAGCTCCTGGTGGTGGGCTCGAAACGAAGTCACATCGCTTGTGGCAACCCAAGGCAAGACAAGGCCTAGAGCCGCAGAATTCCCGGTTCTGGGACACAGACACACACGTTCTCTCACACGCCCCTTGGCTTGTCTGCTTACTTGCTGCTTGGCTGCCCGTCATCTTTCTTTTTTAATAAAGTGCCCCGGATCTTCCATACATCTTCTCGTTCCCTCACATTGATTTCCCCTCCCCTCGTTCCCTCACCCCCATGCGAACTGTTGGTTCCTGCACTGGCCTCGTAATCTAAAAGTCATCATGTCTGTCGCCTCTAGAAACGAGAGCCTCGAGCTCGGCCAGGCCAACAAGACTCCCGTCACGGTCGATCATGGAGTCACGACCGAGAACGACAACAACTCGGTCTACAACCAGACCCGGACGCGCAAGGTCTTTTCCTTTTCGCAGCTGTTTGCCTTTTCCCTGACCTACATGGCACTATGGGAGGGCATGTGCTCGTATGTCCTCTACTTCTTTGCTGTCGATCGCGATGCTAACCTCGCAGAAACATGTACTTTGCCCTCTTCAATGGCGGCCCCCAGACCTTCATCTTTAGCTTCATCATCGTCTTCTTCGGCGCCATCTCCCAGGCTGCTTCCCTGGGAGAGATGGCCTCGATCCAGCCTGGTGCGTCTACTCTTTGCCCTTTACGGACGCCTGTATGCTAATGTGCCGCAAAGTTGCTGGTGCGCAGTACCATTGGACATACCACCTCGCCCCCTCATCCGTCAAGAGATTTGCGACATGGATTCAAGGATGGGCCACATGGTTTGGTTACGTCTCTCTGCTTGCCGCCATCGCCAATGTCACCATCATCCTGCTCGAGTCCATGATTGCCCTCAACCACCCCAACTACGTCGCCGGTGGATGGCACACCTCGGTCCTGGTCATCGCCATGTGCCTTGTCCACGGTTTCCTGAACATCTACGCCTTCAAGCTGATTCCCTGGATTGAGCTTGTCGCCGGTGTCCTCCACGTCTGCCTGTTTGTCATCTTTGTCGTCGTGCTTGTCGTCATGGGCCCCCGCAACCCCTCGTCCTTCTGGCTGTCGCGAAACATCTCGTCTGGCTGGGAGAACACCTACGTTGCCTGGAACCTCGGCATGCTCACTTGTGTCTGGAGTTTCACTGGTAAGCTTCCTTCGTCTACTCGTTCTTGCCATATCTAACAACCCCAGGTTTCGACAGTGCCATCCACATGAGTGAGGAGACCCGAAAGGCCAAGTCGGCTGTCCCCCGCGCCATGTTCTGGTCCATCTTCATGAACGGTGTCCTCGGCTTCGTCATGGTCAATGTCCTCATCTCCGCCATGGGCTCCGTCGAGGACATGCTCAACGAGGCCAGCCCCATCCTCGCCATCATCATGTCCGTCACCGGCTCCGAGAAGGCCACCACTGCCATGATCACTGGCCTCTTTGTCATCTCCTTCAGTGTCAACCTGGCCAACATTGCTTCCGTGTCTCGACTCACCTGGGCTTGGGCTCGTGACGGTGGTATGCCCGCCTACTTTGCCTACGTCAGCCCTAACCACCGAGTGCCTACTCGATCCATCATTTTCACCGTCTTCCTCGTCTGCGCTCTCAACCTCCTCAACATTGGCAGCTCTTCCTATGTTGCCTTTGGTGCCATCACCTCCCTCTCCTCCATGGCCCTCTACATCTCGTACGCCATCGCCATCAGCAGCATGCTCTACGTCCGCTTCAGCGGCAACACTATCAAGCTGGGCGAGTGGAACCTCGGCGGCTACGGCATCTACGTCAACTCGTTCGCCCTCATCTACACCCTCTATGTCATCATCTTCCTCCCCTTCCCCTCGACAATTCCCGTCACCGCCGAGAACATGAACTACTGCGGCCCCGTCATGGTTGCCGTCCTGGTCATTGCTGTTGGCCTGTGGCTCGTTCGTGCTAGAAAGCACTGGAGCGGTCCCAACCTCACCATTCTTGACTTTGTCGTTGCCAACGCCAATGCGTAAGTGTAAATTGTATCAGCATAGACATCATAGACACTGTGGGAGGAGACTTTTTACTGTCTCAAAATGGACATGAAGATCCATTTACTTGTATAAATTGTAAAGCATCAAATAATATACCCACAGCTTCTTGACTCCCCGTCGAACAACATGCCCTCGAGTTCCCGACTCTCAACCGCTGTCCCAAACCTCGAGTGAAGATGAGCGTTTTTTCAATTTGCCACTCAAGCAACACGTCCTCGAGAGGAGCCCTTGCATGATTCTCGGTGGACACTTCTGCATCTCAAACATCTTGAAACCAGACGTTCGGCCAACACCGCACTCAACAACACACGACCAACATCATAGTAAAACATCCTTGACATACCTCTTCTATTTATAGGCAGGGTTTCAAGATGTGCAGCTGTCATGCTACCAGAAACATGGGGGTCCACCCGCTGGCCGCAGCCATGCATCACGAGGCTGAGTCGCCACGTCAATGACAGATGCACACGCTCTACTGGACACTAATTTTGAGACATGGCGTCGATATTGGTCTGTTAAGCTTAATTGACATGACGGCTTGGCTGCAGGCTCTGATGGATGGATGTTTTAAATAGCACGACCACGCTGTCAAGTCGTCCTTGCCTTCAAGCCGTACGATCACGGCTCCCTGTTTCATAAGACGAGTATGTAAGCAAGGTGTTATTGATCCGGTTTAACCGGAGCCAGTGGGACGTGGCATGTGAATGCAGGTTTCAACCAACACAGCGTAGCTACCGGATCACCACGCAGACGGGAAGCAATACGACGTGTCAGTCAACAGCCGCGACTGCCGAACCTGGAAAAGCACCGGGAATAAGAACGCCTGGCTAAAGACGTAATTTTCGGACTTAAAGTGGTGATGTCTATCTGATATTTACTGCTGAGACCACCAGGAACCAAAATTGTTGCACGAGTCTTTGTCGCCTGCAAGGAATAATCCCAACAGTAAGGCAAGGCAAGAGAAAGGATTTGTCCAAAATCCTTTTGCCAAAGACTAGAAACATTAACCCTGAGGCTTCTGGTCGAATGTACATAGCTCATGACTCCAGCATCAAGTCACAAGGAGAATACTGTATCATACCTACGGAGGTAAGGAAACATATTTCGCAATGCCATTGAAAATTATTACACCGACCAACAGAAAGCCTGCTGGAAACTTGTACAACAGCTACCAAAGATGCCATGTCCGCGACCTTGGGCTACCCACGACCAGACGCCATTGTATATCACTACCACTGATTACTGCGTATCATCCTCCGTAGGGCATCTGCCCACCATGGAAGCAAAACGTCCATGTTTCATCGTGGGATTCTGGTTGATTTGATGACGAGGAACTCCCATTCCCAGGTCCCTCTTGCGGGTTGGTAGGCGGTGACTGGTCGGACTCCGGTGTATGTGCTGGTGACCCGGACAACAACTCATCCTCCAGTCCCTCTCCTGCCTGCGATGGCTGAAGGGACGACGAAAGGTTGGTAGGCAATTCCATACCCTCGTGACAATCCTCAGCCTTCAGGAGCGGACGTGCATCCGGCATGAGCTTCAATGTGGCGGCGATGGCTTTGCGAAGCAGGAGACTCCGGGCTAAGAGACGATGATGTGCTTCCGCTTGTGACGTTTGGCCGTAGTCATCCAAGACCAAGCCAATACCGCTCACGATATCCAAGCAAATATTGATAAGACCCAACACATTATGCTTGGGGGATTCCAGCTTCGGCGGTGTCATATCGCCGCCAAACCATTTCTCAACTTTTTCCATGACCCTGTCTAAGGAATGCAGATCGAGCCAGACATCCTGTAGCTCGTGTCCTTCCAAGGTCGTGGTATTAAAAATATAGGCGATAACGCTGCGGGCGGCCGAGGTTGCGAGTTTGACGCGTCTGCAACCAGGAAAAACAGAATACATGTCCTCTGCGAAAGAGTCCATCTCTTCTTGAGTGATGTCCAGTTCGGCAGCCAGGCTCGCGGGGAGCATGTTCGTGAAGAAGAATAAGGGGGATCGAAAGAAAGAGCGAAAGCTATCTTGGTAGAGAACAGCAACGGGTATGCTGGCGACGAGAGGCGGCAGATGGTGAGAGAAGAAGGCGTTGACAGGTGTGCTCGGAGGTAGAGAGGAAGGTGGCGGAGAGAAGTAGGAGGCACTCTAATAAAAGAAGAAGGCTCGATGAAGACGCTGTCAGAGGTTTGATGTGGTTTTGCCGTTTGAGAACGGTGCCAAGCGTATGTGAGTGTGAATAGCAAAGAAGCTGTATCTGGAAGAAACGAATGCGAGTTGGAGAGAAGGGGGAAAAGTCGAGAACAAAGAGGAAACAACAGAGAATTCATGGCCCAGCTTGGGAGTCAACAATGTTGAGACACTCAAAGAGAGTTTGAAAGGCTTGCATGACCGTTGAAAGAAGAGTGATCGGGTGATCATTTGAATTTTCAAACTTTAGCAGGTAGAGTCCGTACCCTTCTTTGGAGTGAGCACATGTAACAGGTGACCATAGTCCGTCGGAGGGTCGTACATTAGGGCGAACAGAGCACTAAAGCTCTCCCTGAAAACTCAAGTTGGATAAAGACATTTCATTTGTATGCTGGAGTTGAGAAGGAATAGTCTTGGGATTCATAGAAAGTACCCCCATGCCTCAAGGTAATCAATCCTACATTGTGTGGATAAAGCAGAACTCTGATTTTTGTGTCTTTGTATTGCACTGCTACAAAGTTTTAATAGTGGAAATCCTTGAATGGAAAACCCAGCATGAGTTGCTTAACAAGAAAGTTTTGATGAGAATACAACAATATCGAGCATGAAGCCTCTGGGTGGAAGCCCACCCCCGAGAGAATCTCCGAGGTGCTTGGTGAGGGTAACAAAAAGGACAGAGAGATCACTGCACAAATGGGCCTGCCTGTGACGGAGAGTCCAGGTCTGGTAGAGATGAAGTGAAACCCCCGAATCCGCTGGTCTGTCGCCCGGCTCTTTTCTGACGTACAAAAGCAGCGTGGTCTACAATTGTGACTTGGATGAACTAATGGTAAGGGCGGATGAACTGGGATAATTGAAGAACAGAAGAAGTCAGGCTGACGAAGGGAGAATCCAAATGAGTCAATAGCAAAGTTCAGGCTGAGTGCTGCCCACACTGTGGAAGATAGCTCCGTCTCTCATACCTGTTAGTGATACGATCCAGCTACTTTTGAGGCTTTGTTGCGCCAGTGGCAGAAGAGCTAACACAGATGTCACGCCTTTCACTGAAATATCAGGCCCCGGTGTTGAAAACTGCGCTCTTACGTGATGGTTTCACATCCAGGTTCAACAAGGTGGTTCAAGCAAAGCTAATTTTTGTTGACTACAAAGGGCACGCAAGTGATCGAAAAGTAAAGCCTCCCCATTACAGCTCTTGTCAAAACAATCAAAGCTCACGATCAAACGGAGACGATGTCAGGCAACGCAGTTATCCGATGATAATGTGAACGTGGTAGGTTTTCATGTCCGGTGAAAAGCCAAGCGAGAAGGCTTCTAGGAATAAAGTTGGAGTAGTCAAGCCGCCAAGCCAAGTTCGTTGTTTGTCATACAATTCTTACACAGTCTGGCTTGTTGCTAGGCACCGAGAGGGAGCCCAGGCTCCTTGGGATCTTCTGGTCACATTGTTGTACGCCAATGCCACGGCAGGCTTCGATCCAGTCATGTGATATGAATACGTCTTGTGCGAATGATTTCTTTTCCACTTGGAGGCCTCCATTTGAACAGCGTGGTCTCAGATACGTTGTGGCATTGGATGCAAGTCTGACAACAGAGTCGTTAAGTCCGGGTTCCCTAAAGAGGAAAGCCGAGGTTGTGACCATCCCCGGCGTAGCCCCACGGTCACCGTCATCTGTTCCATCGTTGACCCGCCGTTGGTTCTAACCATGATGTCAGTCCTCAGAGATAGTTTCGATGAGTGCGAAAGTATCACGATGAGTGTGTTCAGAGAGTCCTTCCTGACTGCTTGCTGTGAAGGACTGAGCCAACGGTCCGCAGGTTTCTTTCAAGCCCTTGACTCTAGACATATGACTCCAGCCAACCATGACAGCATAGGCTTAAGATTGACGTAGAAGGGCTTGGTGGACACGCGGAGAGGAGTTCAAACACGTTAGAGATCAAACCAGGCCGGCGGAGGATTTAATAAGCCATCCGCGGCCCGGCGTTTGATGTTGGTCTCGGCATCAAGCATAAATGAACTGTTTCTCCTTTATGTCATTTTGGATTATCCCTATGCCAAAGTCGCAATTCTCTGAGTTAGTCGTTGTAGAGACTCACGTCGAACGCTATCACTGCCAATACCTCCATGGTTTCTGCATCTTGCTCCCAGAGTCTACCAGCAGCTCCAGGGAGCAACTCGGAGGAGACGCTTGCATACCGCAATAGGTAACACTCACAGGAGACAAACAGTATACCTTCTTCCAACAACTCCGAAGAGTCCCAAAATCCGTCAAGCAATAACAACAAAGACGTAAACGACGGGGTCTTCAAAGAAAAAGTCGGCAGAGACGAAGAGTGATAGTCGGGCAAGTCACGACAACTTGACTTCCACGAAGAGCAACCAGCTGAAGTACACATCTGGCGGCAAGCGCATCATCACTGGAGATGAGTGTTATCACTTGTTGGGATATTCGTGGCCCGCACGGAAGAAGCGGATGCTCCTCTCACCCATCCATCTTCGCTGTTCAGATGTCCATGAACTTCAACACCAGTGTCTTTCCCAATGCCGTTATTCCTATTAGCGAGGCATTGGAGCAGGTGACCTGCCTGGGTAAATGCGTGTTATTGGTTCTTTATGCCTTTGGCTGTGAGCTTTGGGCTCCTTGGAGTGAAGAATTTGGCAGGTGGAAGATCTTACAGTATGTCGAGCCAAGTCGTCTTTGGAAGTATGCTTACCAACTTTACAGATGCTTCCTGTTCCTCGCCAAAATTTGGCAAATACTTGCTGCACTTGCTCCTAACTTTGGTAGCATCCTCGTTGCTTGTGCTTTGGTATGCTAATGCCTGCGAAACTTGACACACTTTGAAACATCCCTAACTAGGTAGTTCCAGGGCGGCCTCGGCTCTGCTGGCGGCAGCGTCACGCTTGACATGGTAGCTGATCTATACTAACCAGAAGAACAACAGTGAGCTGTTCACTTCGTCGTCCTATCTTCTATCGGTGGAACCTCCATTGGGCCTGGTGGGTGGCCCGGTCCAGAAGTTTCTCCCTTGGTTGTGGAACTTCTAGATTCAGATCATCTTTAGAGGTGGAGTCCAGGTACATTCATCTGAGAGGTTTATCATTATTGACATCAGCCTACTGATTTAATCTAGGCTATCCACTTCTTTATGCCCGAAAGCGGCGCAACAATCATCATGGACAAGGAGGCCAAACGACGACGCAAGCCAGGCGAAGACACCAACATCCACGGCCCCAACAAGGTCAAGAATCCCCATCTTTCGATGAAAGAATTTGGCATCACTTGGGTTCGCCCCTTTGAGATGTTTCTACGCGAACCAATTGTACTCTCCTGCTCTCTCGTTTCAGGCTTTTCCGATGCCCTCATCTTACCTTCCAGGAAGGGTTCAACCCGGCTTATGAGCGATTGGGGTTTTGGAACCCTTGAGAGGGCCTGGGCTTTCATTCCAATCAACGTCGGCTACATTATTGCCTATTTCCCCTATGTGCCATGGATTTTTCGAGATCACCGCGTTATCAAGGCAAAGTGGGCTGATGCTTTGCCCCCTGAGCACCGTTTAAAGTGATTACTATATCTTGCATCGTTCGAGACTATCGGCTTGTTTAGCTTTACTTGGACTTCTATAGAGGATCGCGCCCATGATATTTTCATGTCTTATTGCCATTGCCAACTTCGGTATTTACGAGTCCACAGTCGACTATATAACTACTGGCGAGTTCGCCTTCCTTCTGTGAGCGCCTTTTCTAACACAGCCGACTAGCATATGGCCCCTACTCCGCTTCAGCCATGGGAGTAAATGACTTCGCTCGAGATTTCCTGGATGGTATCAAGCCATGTACTCGACGCCACTTTACGAGAACGTAGGGGGAAAGCATAATCTCGAGTACGCCAGCACTATTCTCGCGTGCCTCGCCTTTGCTGTTACCATCCCCGTTTATGCCATATACTGGAAGGGCCCTACTATTTGATCTAAATCCAAATTTCCCATATCCTTGGACGCCGATAGACGGTCCAAGGTTGGTCGACGTGTTGTGGAGGCCCCGGAGGAATAGCTTGAGCTGAAGAATCTCTGATCTCTAGGGATTGCGGTTGCTGAGCTCTGCGATAAGGTTTATTGCCATGAATAATTTCTCATGGGTAGTCTTAGGACAATAGGCTTTCAATAACTCAACTCAGACATACACTTGGTGAAGAGTTGCTAGGTAGAGAATGTTAAATGTGACTAGATGAAGAATCCGCTCTGGCACGTTGGCAATGAGTCCTGGTGACTATTCCAACCCCTTCTCTAGTAGCTTAACCAGGCCTTCACGGTCAGCGCCCTGCAGCTCACCGATCTTCTCGCCCTTCTTGTACAGCTGAAAGGTAGGCATCGAGGACACTTTCAACTCCTCGCACAGGTCAGGCAGTTCATCCACATTGATTTTTAGAAAACGGAAATCCTTGAACTTGTCCAACTCGTGGCAACTGACGGTAATGTTAGTGACAGACAGAGAACAGGTACATGGCTGGCTTACTGGGCGTAGACAGGCGCAATGACTTTGCACGGCTCACACCACGTGGCAAAGAAGTCGACGACGACAATGTCGTACTTTTCAAGGGCTTCCTTGAATTCTTCGCTTCTATTATACTGTTAGTGTTTGGTAGAGACACAGGAACACGGTAGATGCCCGAGGAACCTACGTCCTCACGTTGTGCACCATGATGGCAGTAGCGTGTGCGAATGAGTCAGGTAGGCGAGAGATAGTGCGACTATTGACAAAAGATGTCTGGCGCAAGGACACTGCAACTTTTTGTTTGTGAGAGATTCTACTGCTTGAAAGCCCTCACAGATGCAGGTTGTGAATGTGGAAATGAGCAGCGAAGGCAACGATTATACTTGAGTGACCGTACTTGGTTGACATCATGATGCCGTCATGGATATCTAAACGTTCATACTCCACACTCTGCTTGTTTGTATGCACTGAATGAAAGCCGATATTGCCCCGATGCTGAAACCTGACGTCAATGGCGGGACTGTTCAGACACGTTCCAAGGTATGACAGCTTGCGCTCCGGACTGCCAACTGGGTATTATGCAGGGGCGTTCAGCATGCGTGATCCCAGTTTTCGAGCCATTTTCTCATATACCTATCACCATAGAAGCAAGAGATAAGGGCACGGTTGGTAGGCGGGTTACTTCGAGTCAAAGTTGGCATCAAGTAGTTTACTCGTAGAGGAACTAGAGGCAATAATATATGGCTAATATTTTCGAAGAGATGTCATATGAACAGCTCTAATAGGTCCCTACCATTTCGCTTTATGCATTCATATTCTTCAAGTTAAACAGATTAACTATTACTCCTCGCTTGGAAACGTCGCAGCACCTATGCCAGAGATGAGGATCCTAAATATCTTGTTGCGGCACAGGCTGAAATGCTAACACCAATGGAGAAACTCGATCCTACTCTAGGCCTGAATTGACAAGGATGCTTCTTGGCCCCTCAAAGCCCCGCCCGGATCCATTGTCAGCTGAGGCACATGAGCATAAGCTCCGAGATTCATTTTAACCTGTGTCTTCCGTTCTCTCGCTTGACCTCAAGCTCCGTCTAACCCTTCATCATGCTTTGTTCAATGTGTATGTCCATCTTCTTCAAGGGCACCTTGAATGGCCCTCATCATCCAGACAAACAGAGCATAGCCGCCGCTGCCAAGAATGGCTGCAGGATGTGCCTCTATGTCGTCTCGACGCCCAACGGCGATTTTAAACCACCATTCGAATACGCCATCAATTGGGATTCAGGCAATGATAGGCATTACTTGATTGTGATTCGCGCCAGATCCACATACGAAGATTTGCCTAGATGGGAAGAGTGGGAATTCTTTGTTAATGCCTCAGCTGACGCCAAAGCACCGCCTGGATACGACGAATTTCTTAACCAGGTCACTGCCGACCTGGAATCGGACCCTTGTAGGGTTCGAAGCGAGTTCCCTCCTCTCAGAGACATCCCGGATAACTCGGGTCATGAGGACGTTGCCAAGTTGGCCAAGCAGTGGCTGGAGAGCTGCAAAGCCCATCATGAGTGTGAGCTACGATGCGGACAGGCGGATAAGAACTGGCATCCCAAGCGTCTGATTGAGGTCGGAACCTCTCATCAGCAACCACGCCTGGTTACTCGAGAAGACGACCAACTTGAAGGTCGTTACGCCGCGTTGAGTCATTGTTGGGGACAGAATCCCAACTTCTTGATGCTAAAAACCGACAAAGAGAGCGAGTTTCGAAGAGAAATTCCGATGGAAAAACTTCCTGCTAGTTTCCGCGACACCGTCATCACTTGCCGTCGGCTGGGCATCCCATACCTCTGGATCGATTCTCTTTGCATCATACAAGACTCTCACTCTGACTGGCTCTTCCAGTCGGAAGAAATGTTCAAGGTCTATCTCAACTGCGAGCTCAACATTGCCATCGATGCTTCTGCGAATGCCCACGAGGGAGCCTTCCGTGAAAGGGATCCCACGTATCTGCAAGACTGCTGTGTCTGGACACCCTTTTTCAAACCTCAGCGTCACAACACCAAATATTTCCCCGATAAAAATAAATTCAAGAGTCCAGGTAATCACAATCTTGGTCCACCCGTAGACCCGGCTAACTCTTGGTGTAGATGGAATAAATCTCTGCGAGGTATACACCGTAGACGACTTTGCCTGGGCACGAGAGAAGGCTCCTCTCACGAAAAGAGCATGGATCTTTCAGGAGAGACTTCTTTCTCCCAGAACCCTGTACTTTTCCTCAGATCGCATTTCATGGGAGTGTGGTTTCGCAAGATCAATCACGGAATACCTCCCCTTTGGCCATGAGAATACCCGAGGGCGAGGATTCGACGTCAACTTTGTCGCCGAGTACAACATCCGGGAAGATGGCGGCCTTTGGCACTTCTACCAAGAGCTTGTGGATGAGTACACGGACCGTAAGCTGACCTTCCCTGTCGCGGACAAGCTCGTTGCATTTGCGGCTGTCGCCACAAGGTGTGCGTCTTGGTTCAAGGGTGACTACTGCGCCGGCATCTTCCGTGACACCATGCCCTGGGGGCTCCTCTGGCAGGCATCTACGCCTGAGGGTGACACAAGGTCCCAGACTTGGCGAGCCCCATCTTGGAGTTGGGCAAGCTTGGACTGTCGCGTAAGGGGCGACCTCATTCCGATTGACCAGAAGACGGACTTGGCCAAGATGGTGGATGTTTCGGTGGAACTAGTCGACCCCAATAACCAGTTTGGCCAAGTCAAGTCTGCCTCGCTGACTTTGACGGGACCTCTAGTCTCTGCCGATGCACTACTATTTTCAGACCGCCAGATTGCCCAGGAGGATCTATCCCCAAGAATCGGCTGGGAAAATGCTACGTCTGCTCTCGGGCATCATTTCGAGGTAAAGCCCGACGGCATCTTTTGGAATGCGGATCCCGTTGATGCGTGGCTCTCAACGCAGGAAGACATGTTTTTTCTTGCCATCGGAGAGTCTCAGTACGTGAGATCAGAAGATGAAGTCCCAAAAACTTGTGGTCTTGTCTTGAAGAAACTGGAGGACGGGAATTACACGCGAGAAGGCCAGTGGGATGGGAGATTTGGGTTTGTGGACAATCATGCTGAGACGGCCTGTGAATTTCGTACCGAAACCATCACGATAGTATGATATTGCACTATTAACGGCTCTTTTATTGAAACTTGGACTGATCACCGCTATGTAGGGGCCAGACTCGGACCCTTTGACTCTAAATATAGGACACAATAGAATTGCAAAAGTAGAAGATGCCTTCCAACAGGTACCGACGCAATAGGGCCTTCCATGCTGCTTCAAACTAAATATCAGGCTCCGCAATCTTGAGAACACCCTTTCCAAAGTTCTTCCCCGTAAAGATCCCGGCCAGGCCCTCGGGCGCATTCTCGATCCCGACGGTGATGTCTTGGAGGACCTTGAACTGGCCAGAAGCGAGTAGCGGCGCAACCTTGTCAATCATGGCCTCGTACTTGTCGATTGAGAGGTCCACGATAAAGCCTTCCATCTTGATGTACTTGTTGGGGAGCACCCAGAAGTTCTTGATGCCGTACAAGTTCTCAGGCTTGTCGTGGTACATGGCCATCTAGTTCGGTTAGCTCTGTTCCAAAATCTGGACAGGTTATACTTACTGTTCCACACGCAATAATACGTCCATATGGCTTCAAAGCCATCAAGGCAGCGTCTAGCTGTGGCCCGCCAACGCCGTCCCAGAAAATGTCGATTCCCTCAGGTGCCAGCCTCTTCAGCGCCTCGCCTGGTTCTTCCGTCTTGTAGTTGAATGCCCCGTCGAAGCCGAGTTCATTAACCACAAAGTCAATCTTGGCTTGGCTCCCCACCGAGCCAATGACTTTTAGTCCTTCAGCCTTGGCGAGTTGCCCAACAAGCTGCCCTACTGACCCGGCCGCGGCGCTGACAAACATGGTCTCTCCCTTCTTGGGCTTACCAATGTTGTACAGCCCTTGGAACGCCGTGGTACCTGGCATCCCCAGCACGCCTAGGAAGTAGGTTATGTCCAGCCCGTGCGGGTTGGAGATCTTCCACAAGCCGGCGTCCTCAAGACTATCTCCCTTGATGAGAGCATACTCTGCGTTGTCGCCATAAAATGCCATAACGAGATCTCCGGTTTGGTACTTCTGAGACTCGGACCGAATGACACGGCCGACAATGGCGCTGACGATGGGAGTATCGACATCGAGAGCCGGAATAAAGTCCTCGATGGAAGGATCGCGAGTCCGATCACGGATGTAAGGGTCGAAAGAGGAATAAAAGACCTTGACAAGGATGCCGCCCTCAAGCGGGGCAGAATCAAGATCCAAGGGCCGGTCTTCAACGACGATATGCTCCCCGGGAACCAGATAAATTTCTGGGATCTTCTTGTAGATGAAGGACTTGTTGGATGTCGGCGCCATGGTTGATGTTGATCAAACTTCAAGACTTGAGTGCAGTGACTTCGAATCTATCTAAAGCAGGAATTCAGAGTCTTGAAACCTCTATTTATCTCGTAAAGAGAATGAGGTGATAGCCACTGGGATTGGTAATCAACATGTCTTACTAATTCAACGAATATGAACCATACGAGAATCGCAGCGATTGTCTGCATATGGATTATTTAACGTGGCGACCCACCCTTACGCGCACGAAAAGGAGAAATCACGTATGACTTTAAAGCCGCATTTCTCTATCAACACAACGTAAATTAACTAGCTAAGCCTGGAATGAACTCATCATGCTGTACATATTCATTCCCTCAATTTGCTCAGAGACCTGCTGCGCCTTGGGTTCCTGGCGCCGCTGTTTCTTCTTCTTCTCCTTCTTCGGCTTGGGCTTGGCCCTCTTGATCTCCTCAGCAGTCGGAAAAGCAGCTATTGGGTTATATTGAACTGCTCTTCTTCCTTGAGGCTTTTATGAAGCTATTTCGTCCTCCAAATATGAGATCTTGGCCCGCAATTCGGCGTTAATGAGCTTCTCGCGATCAACAAGGTCACCGGCCTTATCCCTTATCCCTCGGACAACCCGAACAAAGTCGTCAGGCTCGTCACGCAGCCAATTTAGCTGCGTAGCTAGGTCAAGCTGATTCTTCGGCGTATACGGAAGCCGGTCTTCTATATCTCTCGGCCTTTTTGGGTCCTTGGCGCCTCCTCAACGACTAGTGCTTGCTCGGTATTAACAACTCGCGATAGAGGCTTTTCCACGTTAATAGGCCAAATCCTAGCGCCTAAAAAACCTACTCAGATAATCTCCATAGTCATAGCTTCCTCTAAGGCTAATTTATATACCTATAGGAAGCATTATTTTTACATAGGAGATATCGCTAAGAAGGAGGACCACTTACATATACGATACCGAAAAGTAGCTTTGAGAGGGCTAAAAATTACTAATATCAAAAGGCTACGTGGCGTGTGATAAATGAGGCGGTAAGTAAAGGACTTGGATATAATGAAATAATGCTCGGAAATGGAACCTTACAGAGATATAACCTTAGAAACCGTCGATAATAAGGATCCTCTAGCTAATCGGCTTCTTTAGCTTGGTTTCCTTTAGGAAGATCTCCTTAAGCCACTTTTCGCATATCTAAGTATTCGCCTAGCTCGTGGGAAAATAATTATACGCCTAGTCAGAGAAGTTATCCGGAAACTACTATCCTTAGAGGTTAGTCCCCATGAAGATTATATACGGGGTTAGACGCCTACCATCAATAGAGCCTACCTCTATTATAGAGACCTAATCGCGATTATTATCTTCTATAATGATAGACCGGCGAGTAAGAGATGTTCCTATTACTTTTCTTAACTTAGTAAGACCCTTAGTTAAGCTATATTTATCTATATTATATATTCGGTCTAATTTAATATCCTTCTCGACTAATTATTACCCTAGAATATTATAGAAGTATTTAATTACTTCTAGAATTAACGTTTGTGATAAGCGAGCGTCGCAGACAAGCGAGCATCGCACTTTTCTCGCCCTTTATAACGGGATTTAAGATAAAAACATAACAAAGCATTTAATCAATTAAATTCAATTACTATCTTCTTCACTAGATAGCTAAGTAACAATCTGACATGTTCGTCTGTTATGACCGGCCTTACCGCATATTCCACAGTGGCCTTCCTTCGGTCGCGCCGACCCGCCTCGACCACGACTCGCCGACGATTCGGCTGCTATCTGCATATCAACATCCATCTGATCAATTGCTTCCCTTGCCTCATCTATAGTCATCTTCCCTCT
>SSHR01000139.1:0-51733 GCA_006518225.1 Fusarium neocosmosporiellum | reverse complement strand
TAATTAATTAAATAATTTTTTATCTTAATACTAATTTTAAGCTTTTTATAATATCAGAAATCTATTTTCTTATAAATATACCTTAGGTCTAGAATTAAATATACCTTTATAGGTAATATAATAGCGCCGCGCTAAATATCTATATAAATTAAATATACCTTAATTAAGGTATATTTATAATATATAATAGGGTAATTAAAGGTATTAAGTACTTTAGTAAATTTAGCTAAGTCTTAAAAATTAAATAAAAAGCTAAAATATTATTAGCTTAAGGTATTTACTTTAGCGCCTAATTTAAGGCTTATTTATTATATTAGCTAGTACTTCTGGCTAAATTAATTTACCAACCTTAGCAAGTTGAAAGTATTTTCCCTGTGGGTAAGAACTTGATTAGTAGCTGAATCAGCTTTAGATGGGGTACTATGGATATACCGTCGTTATCTCCAACTGACCAACGTAAACGTTCGGAATTTACGGACTCTTAAAACCCAACTCCATTATATACCGCAACCCACGATGTACACGCTATATAAAAGATAGTCAAACATTTACCTATCTATTATTGCCGACATAGTACCTTAACTCTTTGCCCTCGATCTATTGATATTCGCCCCGTCTCCTCTAGCAACCATGGCGACTGAACAAGCCCTCCGCGACACCGCTGAAGCCTTTATTAATGTTTTCGCAACACTCGAGCCTATCGCTCATATATGGCTCCGCGCTGCTAACTGCACCCACATCTTCGCTCCGTCCTCTATAAATCCACCACCACCTATGACAAATGATAACTGGGCCAGCCACTTGACCAAGCTGAATCTAATCATGACTGGCTTTCCCGTGACGGCGAAGGAAGTCCACGTGAACGTCTCAAAGCGCCAGGCTCTTATCTGGGCGACAGCTGTTCCAAAGTTCAGACAGGAAGTGAAAGGTTTGAAGGAGGGAGATGATGGCAAGGAGTGGGACTACGTGGGGGAGTTCATGTTTCTCTTGACTATCAATGAGGAGGGCAAGATCAGTCGTATCCTGGAGTTTCTGGATAGCCTAGGAACAGCAAGGGCAAGAGAGCTGATGGTTAGAGCTTGGAAGAATACTGGGGTCGGTCAGGAGTTATTCTAAAGTGGTGAGGTTGCGTATTATCAAGAGAGCTGCAGTCTTCAGCAGGGTTTTTCTGGCATGTCGAGATCTTACCTGGTTACAATTGGCAAAACTGGTTCAGAAGGGGGAAGTTGCGATAAATACGTCAGCCTGCATGATCAATCTTAATCGAGATGATATAAGCATGGCGCGAACTAATGATAGCCCGGCGGCAGTGGCTTCAAGTCCGAGGTCCGTAGGTCCGCAGGAGTTTCTCCCTTCGAATGGCACTATTGTAGACAATAGACTACCTGCCAATATATATGACAATACACAGTGAAAACGATAAGCATGACGTAGTGGATTATGGAGTCGAGCGAAACGGGGATGCTCGTGGGTATAGCATATCTGAAGTCCGTGAGCAGTTGATTTTAGTTTCCAGTTCATTTTTGTACGCTTTTTGTTGGGTTTTTACTCTAAACTATACCCATCGTCCAGTTCAAAAGTTTCATATTTGCTACCTTCTCTCCCCGAACATGGAAGTAGTGCCCAAAACCATCAACATGAGTTATCGGAAACCGACGAGGGCACTAGGGTCACGTATGGTCTTTCGCGATAGGTGGGATGCCGCACAACCTATAGTAGGTCTTAAACTAAAGGAACAGCCTTCGAGTTAGGAGTACTTGCTAAGGCCTGTAGACCGGCCATCGCGAGCCCTCCTTCACACCGTTGGTGCCCGAGCGTCGGGCACGCGAGGTGCAGTGACTAGGCAAAGGGTCGGCTGACAGGGGAAAAAAAAAAAAGATACTTCCATTTGTGTGCGTTTCCCACCAAAAAGTGAAGTACCTCGGTTACTAGAATTATCTCTGTTTCCTGCACATATGATGCTCGCGATATGTCATTACCCCTTACCACCGTCATAACGTAAAGATAACTCTGCCTCGTACATCACAACATCAGTTACTCACAACTTGGTCAATTTTGGTCCCATCCCCAAGATGGCTACATCAATTGATAGCCGGGATCGTCAGCTATCTGCAGAATCAAGATGGATCAATCCAGAGACAGGATTGCCTAACATCTCGCGGTTCTTGCAAAGCAATCTTGAGACGCGTACTGTTGCAGCCACAGAGCTTGTGAAGGAGGGCTTTTACCCTTCCGTCTTGACTGAAGCTCCAATTTGGCAAGTGCCGTATAAGAGACTATTATCACTGGTCAAAGGAAAACATCCTGTCACCCAAAATGACGGTAATTACACTCTCTTTTCGACAGAGGAAGAGAAAGCTATACTTGGAGGCTTGATAATAGCCTGAAAGGAATTGCGAGCGTATGTTAAATTGTAAAACCACCGAGGATGGCAGTTTCGATATCCTGCAATCTATGCCGCTTCTCTTTCGCATTTTCATGCCATGCTATTATAGAGCAATCGGTGACGGACCGAAGCATGGGTATTATCTCCGTAGGTCCCTGTCTCTTCAGCCGTGAACGCCACGTTCTGAAATAAGCATAAACAATGCTGAGAAGGCAGACTCAAGCATGTAAAATGCCCGTCCCTGGGATACAAAGTAAAGGCCTCCCATTCATCTCCTCTGTTGCTGCGACGCGTCTTGTTCATTCTCCCACATCTTGCTCAGCTGCCCAAGCGGACGTACTTTGACGCCAATGACTACAAGCAACCCGACGCGGACTGCGGTCTGGCTGAGGCTTGCCCTGCTGCTTTCCGGGCTCACCACATCTGCCAGTGCAGGTAAGTACCCTGAGCTAACGCACCGTTTGCCTTCTATAGCTAACACTCGTCGCAGCCTACTCCGCCGAGGATCCCCTGACGCTCACAGAAACGACCCAGGTCTCCAGCATAGCGGAGGCTTGCGCAACATATACCGGCGACCTGGAAATAGCCAACCTCACGGGCTCTCTTAACCTGACGGGCATCGAGGAAATTGATGGCGAACTAAAATTCGACAACTCCCTTGCTGATGGCAGCGCCACCATCTACAGCTCGACCCTCAAGAACATCGGCGACGGGCTGCTCATCTACGGCCCTTCTGAAGACGATTCGCCCTCGGGATGGCTAAACATGTCGCTACAGGCCCTGCAGAGCACCTACTCCATCGGCGTCTACGGACCATGGGCCCGAGTCTCGCTGAATACGGCCCCGGAGCTAAATGTGTCTAGCTCCTTTATTGTTCATGGTGATGACAAGATGCAAGCCTCTGATCTCTACGTGAACGCCTCTTACGTGTGGTTTCTCCAAGTGACCGACATTGACTTCTTCTCGTGCAGCTATCTGACGTCCTCAGCTGACCGAGTCGGGTATGTGGTCGTGAAGGGCAGCGAAGGACTGAAGCAGGTACTGCTGAATAGCCTTGAGCATGCCAAATATGCCATCAAAATATTTTCCAATCCGGATCTCGACTACATTTCAATGCTACTCACTAACGCGAGCTTTGTGCAAATCGAAAACAATGGGCACGATGCATTGGTCTCCCTTCCAGAGCTGGAGTTTCTCGGAAATCGCAGCCACGAATCCTCCCAGATCTCTGCCATGGGCACAGGCAGCATCTTCCGGGATTTGATTGACATCAGCCTTCCCAATCTGAAGCAAGTCCACGGCGACCAGAGGTTCTTCGGGAAGTTGAACTTCACATCAAATCTATTCTCAGAGCTCTACCTCCCGCGCCTCGAGACAGCGAACTGCACCCTCGGCATCGATGACAACGTTGCGCTGAATGACCTCTGGCTGCCCCGTCTTGACTACGTTAAAGACCTCGAGATCCACGCGAACCCACGCCTGCGCAATGTGACAGCGAACCTCCTCAAGACGGCGGACAAGATCAACATGACGGGGCCCTTTACCAACGTCGAGTTCTTCAGCATGGAGACAGTGATGGGAGACTTCTACCTCGTCGGGGATGATACGATGGACTGTTCATGGTTTGACGAACACTTTTTAAATGATATCGTCAAGGGTTCTTACAAGTGTGTTGGCAACCACACTAAGCCTGACACGGAGCGGAAGCCTAGCACGCCCACGGATGAAGCTCAGCTGGAAGCTTGGGGGTCGGGTAAAGATGGCGGCAACGACAGTGACGACAGCACCGGAGACGAAGAGGGCTCAAGCTCCGGAGACAGTTCCAATGGAGGAGGGGGAGGAGCTCTCTCAACTGGGGCCAAGGCGGACATTGGAGTTGGTGTTTCCATCGTGGCCTTGGCGCTTGGTTCGTCTATCGCAAGAAGAAAGCGCAGAAAGCACCCGAGGAGGCGCCAAACGTTGACTCAGAGTTCCAGAAGGCGGAACTCAACGGAAATTCTAAGCCAACTCCTGTGAATATTGATAACGATAAGAGCAAAATGGACGTTACAGAAACGGTGCAGGCCGGGGAGCTGCCTGATTCAGGAAAGGTCGAGTTGCCTGCCAGAACGGCGAGGGCTGAACTCCCGGCTTGAGATTGAAGCTCTCATTAGGATGACTAAATAAGCACTTGATGTAATGAAAGTTTGATAGGCCTATCTAATCATTGGATTTGCTGCCCGATGGTCAATTCTGACCATGGTTGTGTCGATTGCCGCTTGGTTCTAATGTGACATGATTCGTATGGAAGGCGACGCTTGTTATTGCAAGAGGCGGGCTTACAATTGCTATCCTTAAGAATCCCTAGGTCCGTGGAAGCGAGGGCGGATGTGCATCCTACGTTTCGAGTCCCGTGCACGGAGAGGCTTCTTAGGTTCGCGGTTGCGAGTGCGAAGAACCCGGAGGGAACGCGCCTTCTTGTTGGCGGCCACGGGCACACGCTCGCATCGCTCGCCACCGTCACCGTTTCCGCAGCGGAAAGGGAGGAGACAGCAGCCGTCGTCGGCGAACTGTTCCAGGCCGTTGGCGCCTTCGCCGAGGGATTCACAGTCGGGGCCGTTGGGGAAGCCGCAGTTTTCGTCGTCGGCAGCGTTGCCGGCATCGCCTCCGTTACCAGCATTACCGGCATTGTTGTTGCCAGCATTGTTGTTGTTGCCGGCATCGCCTCCGTTACCAGCATTACCGGCATTGTTGTTGCCAGCATTGTTGTTGTTGCCAGCATTGTTGTTGTTGCCAGCGTTGTTGTTATTGTTGTTGTTCCCAGCGACAGCAACCCTCTCACACCTCTCACCGCCATCACCATTGCCGCATCGGAAGGGGAGTAGACAGCACCCGTCATCAGCAAACTGCTCTAGTCCATTCGCGCCCTCGCCCAGTGATACACAGTCGGGTCCATCAGGAAAGCCGCAACTATATGACTGTTAGTTCGTGTTCTTCAAAGGGTTCGCAACTCGTACCCGTCCTGCGCAAAGGCGCCCGCAATAAGAAAAGACAGGGGAATGAGGACCTTCATTTTCAACATCAAGAGGAGGGGAAAAAAAGAAATCTGCCAGCAGATATGAATAGATATCGATGAAATGAACAAGCTCAAGCACACAGTGATTGATATCCAGAATCTCAAGTCTATTCAATCGCGATGACAGCCAGACCTTATATGCTCTATCTGTTGCGACTCTTAAAAGTGCGTTTATAGCCATCAAGCATACCCCCTGGGTTGCCAGCTTAGACACTTCCGTTTCAGGCAGGTTTCTACCCACCTTAGCCACACGCGACGCCACATCGCCTGTGTTAGGGCGGGGACGAAAAAGAATGGTCTCTGGCTGCATTTCTATTGAGTGCCTGTTACAGGTTTTCTCACGATTGTCACATCCTGTTTCACAGCTTCCCCAGGTGGCGCGTAGCATCGAAGGGTTCCAACCTGCTACCAGCCAAGGATTTCAGGAAGTCGGACAGTTCCTCGAGATGGCGATGGCCCGAACGGTAGTTGCGTTGATGAAACTATGCCATTGACCGGATGCATTGTCTGGGTGAGGTCTAGACTTGACTGGCGACCCGTGATTGGGAATTGCTCCTAGAGAATGATGAGGAAAAACAAGATCTGAGACCGCAAACCTGGTTGTATATCTAGACCAACAATATATGCCTTCCGCAGTATCCTCGCCGTCGTATCAAGGAACCTTACTTCCGAGAGATACTACACACAATGTCTGGTCTCGATACGAAGACTTGGGTGCGAGTCTGGGTTACTTGGCTGTTGCAAGGAGGAAACGATTATGCAGCCAAGATGTAGGGTAAGGCCGGGAACACTGGAGACGTCGGATTAGGGTTAGGGTTCATCGGTCAATTAAGCATCATATATAGAGTTATACTTCAAAAACCAATCAAGTCAATGGTGCCAACGGCGTCAGTTTCAGGTACATCCCACTCTCTGGCTTGATAGTGATGACCCCTCTGGGCAACACCAGCCCATCATCCATCGCCAGCGTCCATGAGAAGGCCCGCACCATAGCAGCCAGTAGGCAACGCATCTCGGCCTTAGCAAATCCCTGTCCAATACAGCTCCGTGGCCCATGCAGAAAGGTCTCGAAGTCGTAGTTGCTGCTGGAGCCCCCATTCTGGTTCGGCTTCCCTTCCTCTGTGATCCAACGTTCCGGGCGGAATTTTCCTGCATCTGGACCCCAAATCTCGGGCGAACGATTAATGTACCAGATTGAAATGATGATGTCAGTGCCTTCGGGAATAAATTGATCTCCGATTCGAGTGTCGCAGAGAGCTTGTCTCATAGTTAGAGGTACTGTCGGGTAGAGGCGTAACGTCTCGTGCATTATGCCATTCAGATAGGGAAGCGGCTCTAGAATGCCAGCGAGATCAATCGTCGGATCACCCTCCACCTCTTGAGGCAAGGCCTCGGTAATTTCGTCTCTAAGCTTTTGTTGGATTTCCGGGTGTTTGGTCAGTAGGTAACATGCCCACATGAGAGCGGATGCAGTTGTTTCGTGTCTGGAAACGTGTAAGAGTAGGCATAGACAAGCAAGGGAGAATTGCTTACCCAGCAGCTAGAAAAGTCAAGAGTTGATCTTTCAAAGCTTCGTCGGAGAAGTTGTTGGTTTTTATGAGAAGCGACAGAACATCGAAGTGGTCATCCTCTTTTTCTGTGATGGCGACCCTCTTTTCTTGAATCATTGGTCGGCAGATCTTGTTTAACGAACCAGTCAAGTGATTGAAAAGATCATTCATCTTCCATGGAATGAGACGAACGAAAGGGAGACCGAGGGCCAAAGCCATCATGGCGAAGATAAGCTTCTCCCGATCCGGCTCCAGAAGTTCTTCATAGATACCAGCAAGTGGATCTTGTTTCTTCTCGACTGCGTCAAACTTTCGACCCAGGCCAGCAATTCCGATAATGTCAAGTGTGACTTTGCTTGCCCAAGTGCTCAGCTCGATGATAGGTGATCGAGTAGTGGAAATTTCCTGATTCAGTGTTCTTGTCAGAATTTCCGCCTTGTTCCACATCATCGGATATAGGTTCTTGATCTGTCGAAAGTGGAATGCAGGCGTGGTGTTCTTGCGGAGGAACTTGTGCTGGTCGCCTTCAACAATGATGAGGCCATCACCCAGGATGTGTCGCAAAAAAGAGCTGATCCTCGTCGGTTTGGCGAAGTCGTAGCATCTATGAACGAGAACGTCGGCCAGCAGGCGAGGATTGGTGACAAAGATCTGGTTTCGGAGTGCGTTGAGCGAAATGAGGTCCTGGCGAGGATACTGTTCCACGATATCCAGGAATAGGTCACCCGAGGGCCTGCCTTTGACAACGAGGGCTCTATGAGCTGCACTCAAGTACGCCTGTAGGATATGCAAGTCAGAATGAAGTCTTGTTTGCACAAAGAACAGACACGTGGGTCAAATTGCAACAGCTGGTATAGAAGGGTTGAGTTACTTACCCTTGGGCCAGGGATGCGGCGGAGAGGACTGAAGAGGACCGGATACACCAGTAGCCAAAAGAAGATTCCGAAGGCGTAGTTGACGCACAGGATAGTTCCCACAGCGGCTACATGGCTTTGGGAGCTATAGTAGTTTGGGAACAACTTGATGACAAGCAGTGACTCAGCTATTGCAGCCAATGTGAGGTTCGGGAAATTCAGGAGCTTAGATACAATCGTCATGTTGAAGTCAATGCAGTGATGGTTGTATAAGGAGCTTGATGGTTGTTGATGGGATAAACGGCGCCAGTTGAAAGAGTGTCGACCAACCTAAATAAAGAATGTAAGCTATATAATGAATGTAAGATTTAGACCTCAACGCATTGTGTGAGGAAAACTTGCATCTGATTTCCATGTGAACATGTCGTAGTCTGTTGCAACAAGTGCAGGGATAGCCACGGCAGCCTTCGGAGTTGACAGGTACCACTGTGTGCCACCAGGTCTTGACGGCGATCGGCAGTCATGTCACGCGACCAAC
This sequence comes from Fusarium neocosmosporiellum, assembly GCA_006518225.1. Lineage (NCBI taxonomy): Eukaryota > Fungi > Ascomycota > Sordariomycetes > Hypocreales > Nectriaceae > Fusarium > Fusarium neocosmosporiellum. The sequence goes on along the minus strand of SSHR01000139.1, from coordinate 43,350 downwards.
CACCCCAAGGTCCAAGGTCGGAGCTAATGCAGGTCGCAAAAGGGATCCAGATTGGGTTTAGAATGCGAATAGTTCACGATAACGTCATGGAGAGGGGAGGCCTTGGAGAGATAGTTCTGTCGAAGCGGGCATTTCTAGTAAGCAATCAATTAGTTTTTCACATGCTCTATGCATTCACATGTTCACTATACACTTGCAGTTGTTCAATGGCTTCCCCTCAACTTTTAAGACGGAGAATTTCGCAATCTAGGCTGAAAAAAGGCTGGCTTCGACTTTTAGTTATTACCCCGACGGCTTCGGGGTGTCTTGACAGGGCCGAGTGCACATCGGTATTTACAAGTTGACGAGGAACAATGGGGGAAGAAGTCTGCAAGTCAGGCACTGCATGAGACAAAAATCCTCAAAGTTGTCTTGGACAAAATCGATTCTCTTCTTCTTTCGCAAGACTTTGCCAGTATCTCCAGACAGCACTCTGAGCCCATTTTCTTGCCATGGCTTCTAAAATCACACTTTGCCTTCTCTTAGGCTGTGCACTCCTAGGAGGGTACGGCAGCATGTTTACGTCATACCACCATGGCTTTTTCGATGCCCTGAGCGTTTGCATCGCCGAACCTGCTTCATCTACACGGCAGTGTGTTCTGGACATGTCCGACTCTGTCGGGTCACTTTCAAACCACTACACTGGTATTATCCATATCTATTCTTTGATCCAAGTCCTCCTTGAGTTCTTCTCTCAAGGGTTGAGGAGTGACCCTGACCTGGACGGAATCGACATGGAGGCCTTGCTTGCTTTTGGATATCTGGCGGCGCAGTTTGGCGCTGCCTGGTACCTCATGGCGCTTGAAGGCTTGAGGGTTGGAAACCGAGGCACCATCTTGAGTTGGTACGTGTTGAAGATGGCCTGTTAAGACATACCGATTGAGTTCTGACTCTCATGCAGGACTGGAACCTTTGGCATCATATTCCAAGGTGTCACTATCACCATCGTCGCTCCAATCTACTTGATGCTTCAATTGCTGCTCTCTTCTCCGACTTTGGAGCCAACTTCGATCCTTGCGGACCCGTTTGATCTGGCTCTTCTACCTGTATCTACGGTCATATCCTACGTTTTGCCCACTATCGGGCTATGTCTCCCGCTGCTTAATATTCTCTCCGCGAAAGCAAAGTTTATTGCCGTTGCTCTCTGGCAACCTTTTCCCTTATATCAAACGGCGATCCAAACTGTTTCACGCCTCTTTTGCACAAACAGACGCGGGAGGTCCAACAACACTGCCCATATCAACCCCAAAGATTACAGGAAGGCACTGGGCCAGGCATACACCTTTATTGCCTCACTTACCATGGGCGTGCACTTGGTGGTGGTAGGAATTATCTTCACGTCACACACCGCGGATCTGATGCCAGAAATATCAGGATACCACATCTTGGCTCTCACCTCGCTCACAGATCCCCCTTCTCTAGCGCTCTTAGATCCGCCTTTGTCAGTGACAAGTTCAAGGGAGATTGTCGTGTCTTTCTTGAGGTGGGATGTCTACTGCACCTGTGCTTCAATGGTTATCTGGGCCCGCTATCAGCTAAGCATTGTGCGTGGATCTTCAAGTGCTACGACTCGAGGCCTCAAGGCAGTGCTTTGGGGGTTGATTGGTGGCCCGATTTTTCCAGCCCTGATGATGATTTGGAAGAGAGATAATATCGTCCTGGGCAGGCTGGAGGAGAGCAGTTGGTATCAAAAGGAAGAGTGAGATCCGCTAATTTCAGTCAAAGACGCAACTGGCATCTTTCAATATATTGCATATGTGCCAAAGAAAACAATAGCCAAACTAATCCAGATATACGAGATCCATCTCAGTCTGATCCAGTGTTTGACATTGCAGCATCAACGAAGACGCAAGTGGCCGAAGGATTTCTTGCTCTTGGGTCCATCTGGAGTCACTGTACCCCCCCTCGCCAAATCCAACTGCAGACCTAATCCCTATCGTCGAGTTCATTCTGGTGAGAATCTCGCTGGCCTTCTGGAGCTGGGCTGTTGTTGCATAAGCGCAATGCGACACCAGCCTGATGGAGTGGACGATGACAATTGCCGCTGCTCCATCATACAGCATGGTGGTGGGCCGTCCAGTTGGATCAACGTCGCCTAGGGCAAACGGAACACTTGTTAACATGTCGTCAATAGCTCTCCTTACGTCTGACTCTAGGATTGGGATACACTCGGCCCAGAGGTCACGGTGAGAGTTATCCTCTGTCTCTTGAACCAACTGTAGTTGGCTGTGGTATGCCAACATTGTCAATAGTAATATGAGGAGCGCTGAGCGGATCAGAATGATGATACAAGCTGTCTCAGAGTCGCAGTACGTCATCCTTGAGCCCATTTCGCCGAGCACGGTTGGCGCGGCTCGGCCTTCAAAGGTGTTGTGCCAGTACGACGGAGCCTCCTGATCCCAGACGTGAAATTGATCGAGCATTTCAAAGCACTCTTGCAACAAGAGTTCCTCATCTTCAGGTCCGCTTCTGTTTTCGGCGTGTGGCCAAGGATCATCCTTTTCCTTCTTTTGTGCGACATACTCCATGTGTTTTGACAGGCGATGCCGGAGTGATAGGGTCCTTGACATCATGGATAATGCCCGAAGGAGAGGATCAAAGAGTCCCATGACTGTAGCTATGGCACCGGGGTCGGTGTACGTATCGTCTTCGTGCAAGAAGGAGTAGATTTGCTGTCATCGTGTCTCGGTTAGCCAAGAGTCGGTTTAAGCAATATAGCACGTCTACTCACCAGCCGTAGAAGAGCCAGAAGGAAAAGCTCAGCTCCCCTTCTCGTTCCAATCTGGCCTGGCCCTCGCTTCTCCAAGAGATAGAAAAGCCCTGGAGCATGCTCTTTTGGGTCACCCAAGCCCTCTCCACTGATGTCCTATTTCGAGTCAGCGACAAGTCCAGCAAGTGGGCTGATAAGAACAGCACGTACCTTAAAAGTGCAGAGTAGCAGAATAGTCGCTATCACTTTGTCATCAACGGCTTGACTATCAGTCTGGATGCTCTCTTGCAAGCTTCGAATGGCGCGGCCATAATTCCTAAACGAGTGTGTTCGAAGTTCCTCGCCTCCAAACTGGTTATATGCCGCCATTTGAGCGACGCTGAGGGTGGCTGTTTCGAGTAGGCCATGCTTGTAGTGATCGTAGAGGTCGGGGAGAAAGCTAAAGTGGCCGGGGAACCCATCACCTTCCTCGGGTGATACGAAACGACGGACAAAGTAAGATAGAGATACGTTATCGTATGATTGCGTGGGCTGTCGAATGATGGCCAGAGGAAGTTGGTCGTCAGTCCCTGCAGCGACATCCTTGGCTCGCCTGCGAAACTTGGGTGTGACGCTTCCACCAGCCGTCTCAGAAGCCTGAGGGCTCGACGCAGTCGATGAAGCTCTCTCGGACCCAGGCTTGTGCGCAGAGGAATGTCGAAAGTGAAACTGGTCAGTGTATCCAAGGCAGGGCTTGCCATAGTTGTAGCATCTCCGACACGTGGGCTTGGCTTCGTCGCACTTGATGAGAGATATTATCAGTCTGCACAACAGATTCTACGGATGGCAGAGGTTCCCTCACCTTCACCTTGCGCTGGCGGCAGCGCAAACAGCCCGTGCTGAAGCGGCCTGGGAAGACCATCTCGAAATGGCGATGCTGATGTCAGAGCGCGGAGAGTCCAAGGATCTCGGTACTGGGACCCGCGGACAATGCAGATTGCGGAGAACGGAGTCGGGGAGATTGTTGAATCTGGGGAAAAGAGGAGACGGGACGGCAACAGCGACAAGGAAGATCAATAGCGTCGACAGGGGTCTGGGCCAAGATCGACGTGCCGAGAACCTCAAATGAACCAATGACGCAGCGAGTCACAACGACCAACCTGATTCTAGTTTAGCTTGCGAATCATGTCTTGGTTTTGGACCTGGACCTCGGCAGCGCCTGAAGCTGAGGCCGTGACTCCGTTTGCCGTCAGTCCATTCGAGGAGAGAGAATGAGAGCCGAAGTAGAGCAAGCTCATCCAGACACAGCAAGTAATGATATAAAATGCAATTGCTGTCAATCGCACGAACGTGAGTGTACCCAGAGCCTACGACTTTGCTTCAACATACTTAGTCCTACCCTTTTGTCTCTCTCATAAACGACCTGAACATGACTTCACTGCTCTACTCCCCTGCGATCGAGTACGTCTCGCAACTTGGTCGAATCGTTCTCTCCCCCTTCTTGTCAGGCCCATTGCTTCTCATCGCCACCCATGCTCCTCATGTCGCCCACGATGTTCTTGCCTCTCTCATCAGTAGGCTGCCATACTCAATCACGGCATCTTTGAAACCTGCAACTATCAAGATTGCTTTGCAAGCGCTCGTAGGCCTGGGCTTTCTCAGGTCCCTCAACAAGACCCTCAACGCTATGGCCTCCAATTCCTGGCGTCTTAGAGCCAGTAAAGGCTGGGACTGGCCAAACGAGATCGCTGTCGTCACAGGAGGTTCCAGCGGAATAGGGAAGGGCATTGTCGAAAGGCTCGTCAACCTTGGTGTTCGGGTCGCCGTCCTGGATGTTCAAGACTTGCCAAAAGACTTGCAAGAAAACCCACGCATCTCTTTCTACCATTGCGACGTTACTTCTGCCGAGTCTGTCTCAGAAGCTGCCGACGGTCTTCGCCGGGAACTCGGGCATCCATCCATCCTCATCAATAACGCCGGCATCACCAAGCCAACTCCCATTCTCAAGATGCCCGAGTCATTTCTTCGCAGAATCTTTGGGGTCAATGTCATGGCTTTGTGGTTCACCACCCAGCAGTTTCTTCCCCGCATGATACAGCTGGACAAGGGCCATGTAGTCACGGTTGCGAGTATCGCGTCTTTTGTTGCACTTCCTACTGGGGCAGACTACTCGGCTACGAAAGCTGGGGCGTTGTCATTTCATGAGTCTCTGACATGTGAGCTGAAGCACTTCTACAAGTCTCCGAATGTCATGACAACTGTCGTTCACCCCAATTTCGTCAGAACTCCTCTCGTCGAGGACTTTGCAGATCATCTCGAAGGCTCAGGTGTTAGGTTTCTCACGAGCGATCAAATTGCTAGCGAAGTTGTCGCGCAGATAAAGAGCAGAAGGGGTGGTCAGCTTATTATCCCACGATCTGCGTCGGCCATCTCAGGTATTCGAGGGTGGCCGACCTGGCTTCAAGAAATGCTGCGGGATGGTATTGGGAAAGGCGCAGTGCGGTAGATAGGAGTCAGCGGATATATGGTCAGCTTGGTGTATGTAGAAGCTGAAATTGAATGCAGCCTAGGCTGAAAGGTGTCTTATCAGAGCCGAATAGCACGTGGGACAAGCAAGCTATCCATATTTCCTTAGCGTGTTGACGCGAATAAGAAACACGATTGACTGCCGAGTTACTGGAAGGACTGGGTGATGCATGACTTGAGAAAAATTAGAAATAATGTTGCAGCGAGCCCTTCTGATTCTGACCCGGGCTTTAAAGCTGATGCCGAGGTACGTTTCCTCGCTAGCGGACTATGTAAGAGGAGCAATCCCTCACGTTCTGCGGAAAGTGCTTTTCATACTGTCAACTTTGCTTCAACTTGCGACAATCACCAAAGGAATAACACCTTGTCAATCAATCTGCCCAAAACTCGAAGCCTTTCGCCATGGCTGCCAATTCTCCTCTGAAAGCCTTGTTCACCTGCATCTATGTTCTCCTGTACTCGCCGTGGCTACTCTCTCACTTTGGGCTTGACATTACCCTCTGCCTACTTCCATGGGCACGACCTTCCCGGCAGTGGTCATTGGATCAGGCTGCTCGCATGCGCGTGGTCAGGCTATTGCTGCTGTACTGGTCGCTTACAAAAGCAGGAGACAGGCTTAATCTTCGTCCGGGGCGAGAGAAGAACCGTTTCGAAGTGGTTGCGCCCAGGTCTCCCAAGCTATACAGAGGAGTATTGTCAGACATTGCCATTCAGCCTACTCAGCTAGGTTTGACTTGGACACCAGCACGGCCGCCGCCTCCTGAGCTGGTACGACCAAATATGATGGTGGCTCTTCACTTCCATGGAGGCGCCTTCGTTATCGGTAACGGTCGCGACGAGGATACCGGTTATCTTACTCGATATTTGATACAGCAAACGGGCTGCTCTCATGTATGCACGCCGCAGTACCGTCTGTCTAGTAGCGAGGGTGGGCGCTTCCCCGCTCCGCTACAAGATGCCCTCACGGCATACCTCTGTCTGATCAAGACCAAGGGTATTCCGGCCAGCCAGATCATCCTGTCGGGTGATTCGGCGGGGGCCAACATTGCACTTGGGCTATTGCGGTACATCCACGAGTATGGTCAGCAGGACGAGATTCCATTCCCGCGAGCCGTTACTCTTTGGTCGCCCTGGGTTGATGTGAACGCGGCGCTCGAGCAAGACATGACGAAATCACCCAACTACAAGACCGACTATCTCAGCAAACAGTTCGGGCGATGGGGCGCCTTGAAAATCTCGGAATCTGGCATGTTTGACCCGTCGGGCCCATATCTATCACTGCTACGCCACCCCTTCCAACCGGACGTAAGCATCCCGACGTTTGTCAATGCAGGAGGCAACGAAATCCTCTATCACGACATCAGGGACTTCTGCGAGCGCTACCAGAAGCAAGGCTGGATGATTCACCTGGACATCTCTGAACACTGCCCCCACGACATTCTTTTGTTGGGACCTCGGATCGGGTTTGGGGCCGAGGCAGAGAAGGCAGCAGAGCACGCAAGGGATTTCCTTACTGAGGCTGCGGGCATCAACCTACACAGCTACAACTGAAACTCATGGTCATAGAGTAGTAGCTTTTCTCATAGATCGGCAATTTCACATGCATTTGATTTAAAAGCAGCGGGGTATCTCGCTCTGTGTGATGCGCAACTGCCATGATCATGGGACTCTCAACGGCTGAAACGCACGCCGATAGTGAAACGGAGCATCGGAGCAACTGATGATTCCTTGCCTGTCGAAGGTAATGCAGTCTTGACAGCCAAGTCGCGTAGTTGCATTCGGCTATATCTCTCTCCCGAGCAACCTGAACACCCGTTAATTACTGACGGGCTCGGGTGGATTGTCTAACCCCAGGGGGGCAGGATCGTCCATTGCACAGAGGTGCTGAGCACGTCCTTCGCCGCATTCTGTCATGAAGCCAGCCCTCAAATGGGGTTCCCTTGTGCGGTTTAGCTTGCGATCTTGCATTTGGCTCCGCGGACACCGCGCCCCGACGGAATAGAAGCACCACAGACAAGCCCGATGTGATCATCCGACACGGTCCTCGATAAGAAACACGTAGGTTTGGACGCATTCACATGCTGTTAATGGTTTTCTCGGAAACTAGGCTATAACCGGGCGGTTAACTTGACGCGACACGGCAATCGAGAGACCCCGACGCCGGCTACCGAGGCTCTATAGCGCGTTGCGCCACCTGTCCAAGGAAAATGACGATGGGTCGAAAGGCTGTCGTCTAGGCAATATATGATCATGATTGAACGACAGTATGTTTCTTTCGTAAGTTAGCTATCTAGAGGTTCGTCGTTTATGCAGAAACTTGCAACCCTGCTGTTTATTTTCAATATCTTTTCATCTACACTTTAATCACCCATCTTTTGACGCGATGGGCAATCACGCAGAAGAATCAGTCGCCAATTCCAACATCCAAGATGGCTTGGTTTTCGATGTCATCATCATCGGAGCAGGCATCTCGGGAATCAACGCCGCATACCGCATCCAAACTGAAGGACCATCCGACCTCACGTATGCCATCCTCGAAGGACGCGACTCCATCGGAGGCACATGGGATCTGTTTCGATACCCCGGAATTCGATCAGACTCCGACATCTTCACATTTGGCTTTCCATGGAGCCCGTGGAAGCATAACGAGTCTCTGGCTGCCGGTGACAAGATCAAAGACTACATGATCGATTCTGCTAGATCGGCCGGCATCGACCATCATATCTGCTACAACCACACTGTGTTGACGGCAAACTGGCGCTCCGGAAAGAAAATGTGGGAGCTTCAGGTGACTCGACTGGGAGAGGGCGAGCCTACTCTCTTTCAGGCCCGATTCCTGCTCCTCGGCACTGGTTACTACGACTACCAAACACCGCTCCAGACAGTGATCCCAGGGATTGAAAAGTTTGAGGGAAAGGTCATTCATCCCCAATTCTGGCCTGAGGATTACGACTACACACACAAAAACGTCGTAGTCATTGGAAGCGGTGCCACTGCTGTCACGATTCTGCCATCCATGGCCGATCGGGCGAGACGGGTCACTATGTTGCAAAGAAGCCCAGGGTATATCTTTCCCTTGCCATCGAATAGTTTCTTGACAACTCTTCTCTTCGCCGTCCTGCCCGCTAGTGTCGCCCACTTTCTCAACAGGCTCTTGTGGTTGTTCAGGAGCTACTTGACAACACTTCTGTGCAAATCATGCCCTGGTCTGGCCAAGAAAATCATCAAACACGTCACCATCAAGCAGCTCCCTCCCGATGTCAGCTGGGACCCTCACTTTAAGCCTCGATACAATCCATGGGAACAAAGGTTCTGCGCCTGCATGAATGGCGACTTCTTCGCTGCTATTCGGTCAGGTAAAGCGGACGTCGTCACTGATACGATCAAGACGGTCACGGAGAAGAGCATTGTGCTCCAGTCGGGTGCAGTCTTATACCCGGATGTCATCGTCACGGCCACCGGCTTAAAGCTGCGTTTTGGTGGAGGAATCAAGTTCGCGGTAGATGACCAGCCCTTCAATGTCGCCGACAAGTTTGCGTGGAGGGCGGCCATGCTACAGGACGTTCCCAATCTTCTCTTCATGACGGGCTACGAGAATGCATCGTGGACACTCGGGGCCGACGTCAGCGCGCGGCTCTTTGTGCGCATCCTCCAGAAGATGCGGCAGCGAAAGGCGAGTGTTGCGGTGCCACGGAACGCTGGGTCCGGGGACATGCCAGTGAAGCCCATGATGAGCTTGAGTTCAACATATTTGAAGAGTGCTGGGGCTGTTTTCCCGAAGGGTGGAACGGGATTATGGAGCCCAAAGTCCAATTATTTTGCCGACATGGCTGGGGCTAGCTGGGGAGATGTGACCAAGGACCTGGAGTTCTCGTAGTAAGAAGCATCATATATGCGAAAGTTTTCGTTTGGATCGTCAATTGGCATTACTCTAAATAGGTGGAAGATGAGTTTCATCTTTTCTGTCACGAATCATACTCCGATGTTGCTGCAGCTATCTCAATTGTTTCATGAGTCTCGAGGGAATGTTGCGTTCACGAGAATCACAATCACTGTTTTTCCCTTACGTGATTTACTGGTGCAATTATGCACAGTGAAGTCTTGGGGGTAACATCAGATCGTATGCCGAATTTCCCAATGTGTAACTGGATCGTCTTGATACCCTTGAGTGCGAAACGTTGCCCGGATCGGTTCGCTTTGCGCCGTTATCACACATACCATGTAGATCTCGCAATGACGTCTTTTTCTCCAGGCCACAGATCGGCTTTGCTACGTGCGGGGTACATTAGCTCCAAATAGTACTGCCGAAGCCCCAAGACGCTGGCTCCGAAACACCAACTGCAACATTCGTGCTGAGTTTCCCGATTCAGTACCACCTTCCGAGCGGGCGGTAGTTTAGGACAACACCATCGAGTTGGCCAGCACGAAACTGGGCCTGATTTAGTTTTGTCATAGTGATCATTATCATAGCCGAGGAAGAGGACTCGAAGCTACTGCCCGCTTCGGCCAGCCTTCTCAATACCCCATTAGATAGCTTGTGATTTCATATCCTTCAACAGGTGGCAGGGATACTTAGACATCATACCCAGCCCATAATACTCCGACTACCTGTACACAGTATTCCTTTTTGGCATCTCCTATGAACGTTCTCTTCCCTTGTAGTTTCAGTCAATCCTCCTCGACTATTAGCACTTTAAGTCTCACCATGTCAACTCAATCGGAGCCCGGTACCCTTGGCAACTTGACCGTTGACGAAGACCGCAAGCTGCAGGAGGCATGGGTGCATTTACTGCGGCTCTGCGGGCCTTACTGTGCTGGTCACGATGCTCCCGACAGAAGTCATGAGTTCCAGCAACACCTCAAGGACAAGTCGCCTGAGAGCTTCAGCCGCCTCTTCTGGGGAATGGTACTCGCTGACCATCCTGATGCTACTGTCCTCCGATTCCTCCGGGCCCGAGGTTGGGATGTGTCGAAGGCAGTCAACATGCTCGTGTCTGCAGTCAATTGGCGGGGTGAAAGGCGCGTTGACGAGGCCATTGTCGCAGGGGGTGAGAGCGTCGGGTTGAAGAAAGCGCCGACCGTGGATGAAGAAGCATTCATCATGCAGTACCGCTCTGGAAAGAGCTACGTTAGAGGCACCGACAAAGACGGACACCCAATCTACATCATCAGAGTTCGTCTTCACGATCCACATAAGCAATCTCCTGGGGCCATGGAGACTTACGTCTTGCATAACATCGAGACCCTCAGAATGATGGCACGAGACGCGCATGATAAAGTATGTCTGATCTTCGATCTGAGCGGCTTCGGACTACGAAACATGGATTTCCATGTCGTCAAGTTCCTCATTGAGATCCTAGAGGCCAGATATCCAGAAACTCTTGCCTCAGTGCTTGTCCACAACGCTCCATTCGTCTTCTGGGGTAAGTAGCCTCTCCATTAAATTGCCGGTCTTAAGATACTAACCTTATTCAACAGGCATATGGAGTGTTATCAAGCATTGGCTGGACCCTGTCATCTCATCCAAGGTTCATTTCACCAGCGGCACAAAAGCCTTGACAAAGTTCATTGCCAAGGACAACCTGCAGACATCCTATGGGGGCCAAGACGCCTGGGAATACAAGTATATTGACCCAGTACCAACCGAAAATGATAGAATGCAATCGGAAGAGAAAAAGGTCAAAGTCCAGCAGGAAAGAGACGAGCTGATCTACCAGTTCAATCGATTGACAGCGGATTGGGCGTCCCTGGAACCAGAGTTTGTTCTGGGTAAAGAGAAGAACACGGAGAGAAACCAGCTGGTGAAAATGCTTCAGCTGAACTATTGGAAGTTGGATCCATACATTAGGTCAACGACTTACTATCATCGAGTTGGGGTGGTAACCAGAGTGGGAGACGTCGACTTCAAGGCGGCGAGATAGTTGGTCGTCGCATACGCGTTGATTAGTGATTACATTCCCATAGTTCGCAAGTAGGAATGGTGATTTACTTGACTTGTGTTATCTTTCAGAGATAGTTGTTGTAATGTTCATGACCATATCGGACGGCTCCTTCAGTCTTGATAGTGATGCGGAACTACATGGAACTGTTCAACGTGTCTCTATTATCACGATAGCCGGAGGAGTTTAGGTTGGCAACTGAGAACCTACTTCTGTGCGGAGTAGGTAACTTCACAATCATAAGAACACTTTGCAAGCCGACTATATTACCTCGGGACGCCATCCCAGATGGGTTTATTTGGACTATTAAGCCGAATTGTGAGGTTGTAAATCTCACTCAAGTTGCCCAAACTTAACTCTTGCCTGGAGAATTTTCCAACTTTCATGCCTGTTGGTTGTTGGATTCGCACGGTTGTTGATTCTGAAATAAACTCGGCGCTATTGATTTGCGGTCTCTGTTATCACAAACCCCCCTTGCCGCACCCCTGCCAAGGCAATTTGGCTATCACCGTTTAGGCAATCCATGTTTAAAGATCCTCGAGGAACTTTTTGTGAGAGAAGTTGCCATGCCATCCATCTCGCTAATCCTGGCAGCAAGCAGCTCATGTGAGCTGCGCCCGAAATGAGATAGCTTGCGAGGTGCGAACAGGAACTAAAAGATCGGCTCAACGATCCGGCTGGGCCAGAACAAGGTTCCCCGCGTTTATGGCCGAGGAAGCAAGGAATGCAACCAAGTTGGTCTGGGGTAAACGTGGGGAAGTGGACAGGCCGGCCGGGGTTGGATAACAGTGCTAATCAAAAGCTCGTGGTTGGGCGGGTCAGTTTTATCTTGTATAAACACAGCAACGGCGTGTGGTCTTCTCTCTGCCCTAGCTGTACCGACATAGACGGGACCAGAACCAACTTCTACATCTCTCGAGCCGTCTTGTTACAGCCATGAGGTTTTCCAAGCTCTTCGTAGCAGCTCTGATACCCCTCAGCCATGCATCGCCCAAGACCGTCTCGGCGCCAGAGCTGCAGCTGGTAGAACTCCTGGAAAAGCACAACCTCGCGCTTGTTCCTCGGTCAGAGTTGACGGATGCACTGAAGGAGCTCAATGTGCTGCTCAAGAGCAGCGCCAGTCTCCGATCGCCAGTCTTGCTCAAGCGCCAAAATGCCACAGACTCGGGTTCCAGCTCAAGTTCAGGTGATGGAGACTCCAGCCGGGGCATAAGTATCCCTGGACTCGGTGACCTAGGGGAGTCTCTCGGCGGCCTCACTAAAGCGCTTGCAAATATCGAAGACCTCTTGAAAGCCTTGGGTGATTTGCTCACCCCCGAGTTTCTCCAGGCTTTTCACGATGCCATGGTCTACCTCGCCGCGACCTTGAAACCGCCCGTTCCCAACACCATCAGGGCACTTCTCTCAAAGGCTGGTCCACTCATAGATGTGGTATCAGAGTTGGACTTGAAAGGACTGGTCGATGAGATTAAAGATGTCGACATCGCTGGTATTGTCAACAAAGTCCTCAAACTCCTCACAACCGACAATCTCAACAACATCGACAATCTTTTGTCAAATGGTGCAGCTCTTCTGACAACCGGTTTCGTCAACGGCACACAGTCTCTCATTCAAGATGTTTCGCCATTACTAAATGATTTGTCGCCGTTACTCAAGAAGCTGACGGATCTTGACCTTGACGGGATCCTCGAAGCTTTGGATCCTCTGCTCAAGAAGGAGTCGATCGAAGATGTCGTGAAGCTGGTTGATAGTGCACAAATGTTGCTATCGCCTACTTTCGTCAAGCAAGTCCAGTCCCTCGTCAAGGACGTCTCGCCCTTGCTGGGTGATCTATCACCACTCCTCAAGAGGCTTACGGATCTTGATCTTGATGGTATTCTTGAAGCTTTAGACCCGCTTCTCAAGAAAGACTCCATCGAAGATGTGGTTTCTTTGGTCAAGAATGCAGGGAATCTACTGTCGCCCAATTTCGTCAACCAGACACAATCCCTCATCGAAGATATCGGCCCCTTACTCGGCGACATCTCACCGCTTCTGAAAGAGCTTACAAAGCTGGACCTCGAAGGCCTCCTGGACGCAATTAAGCCTTTGCTCACCGAGGAGTCGGTCAAAGGCATCGTCAGTTTGTTGAAGAATGCCGGTGACCTCTTGACGCCAAAATTTGTTGATCAGACCCAAGGGCTCATCGGCAGCGCATCGCCGCTGATTGACAAATTGTCTGATATCGACATCAAGGGGGTTCTGGATGCATTGAGCCCGGTTCTTACCAAAGACTCGATCCAGGGAATTGTGCAGCTTTTGAGCAACGCAGAATCGCTGTTGACAAAAGATACTGTCAAGAGTCTAAAGTCGCTTCTTTCTACCGCATCGCCGTTGATCAAGAAGCTCTCGGATATCGATCTGAAAGGACTTCTTGATGCCTTGGCGCCAATCTTGACAAAGAATTCGGTTCAGGGCATCGTGAACTTGTTACGAAATGCCGAGTCATTACTGTCAAAGGAGACCGTGACGAGCATCAAATCTCTCTTGTCAAGCGCCGGCCCTTTCATCGACACCCTTACAGACATTGATCTTGGTGGAGTCTTGAAAGCCTTCGCGCCGCTCCTTACCAAGGAGTCTATCAATGGCATTGTCGGGCTCCTCGAGAATGCCGAGTCTCTCTTGACGAAGACCACGGTCAAGGACATCAAGACTCTCCTTTCAAGCGCAAGCCCTCTCATTAATAGCCTTGGCAAGATTGACTTGAAGGGAGTCCTTGATGCCCTACAGCCTCTCCTAACCAAGAGTTCCATCAAAGGTCTGGTTGACTTGCTCGGAAACGCCGAGGATCTCTTAACCAAGGACACTGTCAAAAGCATCAAGTCACTTCTTTCAAGTGCAACCCCCCTTATCACCAGTCTTGGAAAGATTGACCTCAAAGGGGTCCTTGATGCATTAGCACCCTTGCTCACCAAGGATTCCATCAAGGGGTTAGTTGGACTTCTCAACAATGCCGAAGATCTTCTCACCAAGAATTTTGTCTCACAAACGAAATATCTCATCTCCAAGGCCGCACCTCTCCTCGACAGCCTAGACAAGGCCGACTTGAAGGGCTTGCTTGACCAGGCGGGGCCACTCTTGAAGGAGATCAGCAAGCTTGATCTGGACAAGCTGTTGGCTGCCGTCCAACCTTTGCTCACGTCTGATTCCATCAAGGGTATCATTCGCCTCCTTAATAATGCAGAAGATCTACTGACGAAGAAATTCGTCAACGAGACTCAAACATTGGTCTCTGGCGCAGTTCCTCTGATATCTGCACTCGGGGAAGTTGACCTCCCTGATCTAATCGATCAGATATCTCCTTTGCTTTCAGAAATCAGCAAGATCGACCTTGTGAAGCTGGTCAAGAAGCTGTCGCCCTTGCTCGATGAGATCAGTGACCTTGACATCAAGGGCCTGTTCGATGCTATCTCGCCCTTGCTCTCCCCTGACGGCGTGAAAGGCATCACGACACTGTTGGACAACGCAGAGAACTTGCTCACCGAAAAGTTTGTCAATCAGACACATACTCTTATTGACGAAGCTGTTCCTCTGGTCTCGGCCCTGGGTGAAATCGACTTAAAGAAGCTTATTCGTCAACTTCAGCCTTTGCTTGAAGCACTTGGGGAAATTGACTTCAAGGACCTCATCGAGAAGGTCAAGCCATTGCTCAATACTCTTTCAAAGATTGACCTAGCCGGCTTGGTGAAGAAGACCCTTCCGATACTTAATTCACTGGAAGAGATAGATCTCGAGGCCCTTTTCGATGTCTTGAAGCCGTACCTTACTCCCAAGACTCTGAAGGGCTTGCTTGGTCTCGTGGGTAACGCCGAAGACCTTCTTACCGACAAGTTTGTCAATCAAACTCATACCCTCATAGGAGGGGTAGTTCCATTGATCAACGTCTTGAACAAGGTCGACATCGAAGGACTGTTCGAGATCATTGAACCGCTGCTAAAAGAGTTGGACGGCATTGACCTGACCGGTCTCGTCGACGCCGTAAAGCCTCTTCTCAACGCCCTCAAGAAGATTGACATCAAGGGGATTGTTGAACAGGTGTTGCCTTTGATCACACCTTCTAGTGTCAAGGGCATTTTGGGGCTCTTGGGCAACGCTGAATCTCTTCTGAGTCGAACATTTGTTTCTCAAGTGTCGGAGCTCATTGGTGATGCAACACCGGTAAGTACACCCCCAACATCATGCCTCTGAAACCGTAACTGACTGAGCTACCCAGCTCGTTGCTACAGTAGCAGATCTCGTTCACGCTGTGCTGAAGGAGTTGATGGGTCGAAAGTAATGCCGACTTGGAAAGGACATGAGTAATTGGAATAATGGATGGTCAGTTAGGCGGAGGCGTATGGCCGTTGGATTCTTAACATTGGTTGATTATGATAAACACGATACCTTTTGGCGTACGGCGTTTAATTGAACTGTCCTGAGTCTCTTGATCAATTCGTCTCATGAACACTTTGTGTTTGACTTGTCTTTCCCGCTCGAAACAAACACTGCTCTGCTAGAGGCTATGATCATCTGGCAGAATATCTTCAGAGTCGCTAGATACTCTGTTGGTCTGGGCCGCTCCCTGTTTCTGATGACATGTCGCTCAGATTCGATAGCTCGTTGTCTTGATACCGAAGAGTTGAGTTGACATGTGCTAGCTGCGTGGGTTACGGTCGCACCGATGGAAACCTACCCCTGTTAGCATATTCTCGCAAGCTAATCTCCTTGGGGGCTCAGCAAAACAGGTTTCCGCGGGAGTTCCGCACCCCCTTGTTCTCCGCAATGTGATGGAGGGTGGTGGTCATGTGTGCATCTGCCACTCATCACGTCTTAGGTCGCATCGGGGCTCGATAGTGCCAGAACTCCGCACGACGATCCCGGAGCCGACATGTGAAAAGCAACGACTGTTGCTTCCCCGGTGGGCTTGGTCTCACACAGGGACCGTTGAAAGTAGGCTTCCAGCCACCTTGTTCCTCAACTCTCCATCCCGTGGTTACAGCAGTCGAGAACAATGACTTCAGATAAGGCAAACACAGATTCAGGACGGGCTGTTTCGCCCCTTGGCGAGAGAGGCGGTGCAGATGCCGCACCCGCCGCAGACGTCCAGAACGACAACGCTTCATCAGACGACCATGTTCGGGATAAAAAGGCCAGTCCAGGCCCCAGCAAAAGACAGAAACTCAAGCAGCATTTTG
Source organism: Fusarium neocosmosporiellum (assembly GCA_006518225.1). Lineage (NCBI taxonomy): Eukaryota > Fungi > Ascomycota > Sordariomycetes > Hypocreales > Nectriaceae > Fusarium > Fusarium neocosmosporiellum. Next base: position 26,944 of record SSHR01000139.1, on the reverse strand, counting down.
GACGGTTCAAGTGGTGGTACCTGCTTGGACTCGTTATTCTTCTCGCCATTCTACTCCCACTCTTGTGAGTTCCTAGTCCGAGAACAGTAGAGATCCCACTTAACACAGGCAACACCAGGTTCAAAGTCATTATTCCAGCAATCATTCAGAGCATTCTCAATGGTCAGAGATTGCCGATAGACAGCGGTGCTCTCCAGGCGCTGTCGCCAACCTACGTTAACATGAGTCTACACACGTTCCTAGACACGCCATTGGGGGTAAAGCTCGATCCCGTTGACCTTTATTTGTACAACAAGAACACGAGGCCCTACTCGCCATTCTTCAAGCTTCACCTTCCGGAGCAGCACGTAAATCATAAAACAGACCTCATCATCACGAACCAGACCCTGTTGGTGGCCAACGAGTCAGAACTGTTGATATGGTTCAACCGGTTCTTCGACGAACCTAAGGTCAAGTTATCTCTCCAAGGCGAGCCCAACATTCACCTCGGTACTCTGAAGTACAAGCGCAGCCTTGACAAGACAATTGAGGTCCCTTCTCTGAACTACCTCGACGGCTTTGGGTTACGCGACATGGAATTCATGTTGAAGTCAAACGACACGAAATTCAACATGAAAGGGCATCTGGACATTCCCAATTCTGGGGTTTTGACCCTCGGACTGGGCAACCTCACCTTCAACCTCATGTCCGGGGAAACAAGGGTTGGCTTGGTAAACCTCTACGACCTTCAGCTGAGACCTGGGAATAATTCAGTGCCATTTGATGGGAACTTCTTTTTCAATGAGCTTGTGCCCAACCTCTCAGAGATTCTTGACAGCCAGAAAGAGCCGCTCAGCCATGGTTACATCGAGCTCGCAGCAACAGGAAACTCCACCATGGTCAACGGAGAGCAAGTCAAGTACATCGAAGGCGTTTTGAACAAGAAGCACATCAAGTTCACCGTCCCTGTCATAACACTACTTGGCGACGTTGTCGGCGGCTTGCTGGGTGCAGACCAGGGTTCTCTACTTGACATTTTTGGTGGGGCCATTGGAAACTCTACCTTATTCGAGCATTTGCTTGCCCATTGGGAGGGAGAAAGCTCGGGAGGAAACAAGACGAGCACACGAACTGTGATACAAAGATCAAAGTTGAGCAGACCTTGGATGTGGAACCTTCTCAGGTTGGGACTTAGAGCTAGGAGCCGGTAACGACAGCTATTCTTACTAAGAAAATGCACCGAGAGATTTGACCAGAGATTTGCCTGGGAGATGATAACCTGTAAGGTTTTGGCGGTGCTTGATTTCCGCCAAGTCTCGGACACTGCTGGGTTGCCCAGCTCCTGTAGTATGTCGACAAAGAGACAATAAGGCAGTCTACAACCTTACAGCTATGTAGCCACAAATCATATTCATAAAGGCCACCCGAGGGCTGTAACCATGATCTGACTATTCAACCTGTTGGGATTGCCTGTAACCTGGTCTGCAAATGGCTGCGTAGACTGTGCGGCAATAACCAGGCGCCTAAATGCAATTCAAAACGTTATACTACAATGGTGAAGAATTATCGGCGTGCTACCTTGGATACATAGATTTTAGCTAAGAAAAAGGCTACTCTTCTATGCCTAGTTGCTATTAGTTTTATATATATCTCTTAGCTTAGAATAATAAAATAAATAATTACTAACTTGTCTTTAATAGAACTGTTACAATCTCCGTGGTCTGACTCGCATTGCTTATCTCTTGGCTCGATAAGATCGATATGAGCTAGGGTGGCAGCCTGATTTATGCTTGCGCGTGAGGAACCAGCACCTGGCAAGTCTAAAACGGGCCTCCCTTTTGGTCACGAACTTAAAATGTTTAAATTTTCCATTTCTTTCCCTCCTACAAGAGAGTGGCAAATAATCACAGTAGGCCACAGCCTGTATTTTGCATACGGGATTGCTACTCTAAAAGACTACGGGCCTGCAAGCCTAAAGTATAATGAATAACTCACAGAAAGCAGCATCAAAAACCAACCCACAACGGTGAACCCCCGCATAATGAGTATATGCGGCCGTAATCGAGCATCTTAGGGAGTACTAGAAGCTCTCTACATGTTCAAAGCCTCCACCGCCTCTGTCATTGTACGGTAGGCCTTCCCAGCTCCTTGCAACCCAACATTCGTCACCTGTAGCACCACGCGTTTGTACGTGACCAAGCTCGGACTTCCATTGTCCTTGACCTCTAGAATAAGGTGAAGAGTCTGCCCTCGCTCGACTGCCTCCCCTGTGAGAACATTTACGGCAGAGCAGTTGGCGGGCGGCATCTGGACCCGGACAATGGCGCCTGAAGGATCCTGGGCCTTGACCAGAAGATCCGGCACCTTGGGCCAGTAGATGAGTGAATGGGCTTTTGTCGGCTCCTTGTACTGAAACCACCGGAACGTCAAATTGTCGCCGTCAGGGTCATACGTCTGGCTGGCGTCAAGCAGCACCTCGGAGTTGACCCCTGCGCTGATATAATATGGCTCCGGCCCAGGTCCGCTGTCGTTGATGATGACTACCGGCGCGTGGTTCGCCCTGGACCGATCACCATGAAGGGTCCACTGCATGCGCGCAGCAAAGTCGTTCTGGTACGCATCTCTCCAGCGCCAGATGGTGGCGTAGTTGGACTGGAATTTGCGGCCATTCTTGCCTACCACCAGATCACGAGTATCTGCGTAGTGCTTCGCTGCTTCGCCTATATCGACGAGCACGTAGCGGCCTCCCCAGCTGCCCCAGTGGGGATGGTCTGGCGAACCAAGGCCATTCTGGATGAGGTGTAGGAATGTTGGGCTGTCTCCTTCCATCGAGAACACAAAGTCTGGGTAGACTTGGCCGAGAGGGCCGATCTGGATGTGTTCTTTCAGCCACGCCTGGGTCACTTTGGTGATGTCAGGTCCTCCCTCATCCATTGGCTGCGATAGGTCACCGGCGATACCAGATCAGGTCGCGAGGCGGTACTCGTTCCAGCCAGTGGTAGAGCAGATGTAGAAGATATCGGGATAGGTAACTCTAATCCAGAGGCCTGTATCGTCTTGGTCGCTGATTGTGTATACCCGGAGCTTTGCTCGAAGCTTCTGTGCCTCAGTCTCCGTCTTGGATTGATGTGCGTGCTGGAGGGCCTGAGCAAGCACATTGGTACCGCCCCAGCTGAGGAACCAGAGTGGCTCATTGGACGCATCCAAAGCGCTGACAAGCAGTTCAGCTCCTGGGCTTAGAGGGGCTTCTAGAGCAAGAGCCTCTCTGCCGTATATCGCCGGGCCAGACTTGACGACAGACTGTAAGTAGCTGGCAGTGGGATATTGGTTGTCGGGATGGACGTGAGCGTTCAGATTGTCCCTGACCTTTCTAAATGCTTCAATGATTTTCTCCATTTCCTCTGGATGCACGCTAGATCTCATCCATGCTGAAGTACATGGGACAAGACCTTGGATGTCTAGTTCATTGCTGTAAAGAAGAAGTCTGACCAGACTCTCGTTGTCGTCGGGGTCGTTGCCAATATCCGACGTGACGAAGACCCGGGGCTTGTGGCCACAGTTTCTCAGTAAGGCCTGGTCGGTCATTGTCGCAATGATGATAGAAGAAGATACTGAGATTGGCTCGTGATGAAAGAAAGATATACACAGGGGAGAAATGCTAAACAAAACTGGGAACCCTGCTTACGCACACGATACCTTTATGCAGCGCCACGACGCAGACGACGACAGAGGCAAGTAGTGGCTCGCATTGCCATTTCAGTCCCATTTGCAGCGAGAGAGAAGATACTTGCAGGACCTTGTGCATCCTTTCGAATCTTCTGACCCTGTTGTTGGTACGCCAGTCACTCCCAAAGAGTCTAGCTGAACTGAGTAGCCAAGACGACCTTCGGCAAGACTTGAGGAATGCCCTGTCTCCACTCGAAAATTACTCCGATTTCGCCGCGGTGCTTATCCCCATCTGCCAGGGCATTCCCTGCGTTGAACATCGACGTGCTGATTGGGCTGCAATTCATTGATGACTGTACATTTCGAATGCCTTTACAATATGGACCACATATAAGTATGCCATTATCTCGAGCACAAACTGCTCACTTCGTACAAACAATATTGACCGTTTACACAATTACATCCGCCACCAAACCGCAAAATGACAGTGCAAGAGCTCGTCACTCCCTCGTCTGTGCCATCAGGCCAGTCGAAAATGGCAGCTAGGCTAATGCCAAGTCGCGTCTCACTCGACGACAAAAAGACCTATCTGGACCAACTCATCGCTCAGCTCACTGTCGAGGAACTGGGTAAGTCTCTCTCACATCACGAATTTTCAATGCTGGTGCTGATCGCCGTAGCTTCTCAGCTTCTAGTGATATCTGGCAACTGGATCATTGGGGGAAAGTCCGATTACGAACCTTATGGTAGGTGAGCGACACGTTGGCTCCAGCGTATTCTAATAGAAGTGTCTTTACAGACCAGATTTTGCGGCTTGCTCCGGATGCTGGAATAGGAGCTATGTCCGATTGGTAGGTTGACCGCCAAGTTCGCGAAGAATGAGCTCTTGCTAAAACAAACCCAGGTATCCCACTCATCACGCGCATTTTAATTCTCTCCAGGCCCTGAACCTGGAGAAGTCGCGGGTTAAGATACCTCTGATGGCAACTGGCGAGAGCCTCCACGCCGTCTTCTCAAACAGACAATCCGTGTTCCCTCAATCTCTCTCGTTATCAAGCAGCTTCGACACTGACCTCGTCTATCGCGTTGGGCGAGCGCTAGGTACAGAAGCTCGGTCTATTGGCATTCAAGTATGCTTCGCTCCAGTGCTTGACGTGGCAAAGGAGCCCCGTTACGGAAGATCCCAGGGTATGCTCAAGTATCCATGCAAGAATGGTACAATGTCCGCTGACTCAAGACAACAGAAACTTACGGCGAAGACTTCGTATTAGTTTCGCACATGGGTGTGGCGTACTCATCCGGCCTCTCCAAAAATGGAGCTTTGTCTGACCCTGAGGCTGCTCTCCCAGTCGTAAAGGTGCGTCTCAATACCCTGTGCACAGGCTTCAAGACTGACCCTTGTCACTGAAGCATTTTGGTGGTCATGGTGCACCATCAGGAGGGCTTCATTCTAATGCGTGGGCTGGCCGTGGTCGACGAGAGCTGCTCACCGAGACACTCATCCCGTTCAAAGCCGCCATCACTCAGGCAGGAGTAAAAGGAGTTATGATGTCAAATCACCCGTTCCTGTTGCTAATCTTCAAGAGCTGATTTGAGATCTAGGCCCTATACCGCAGTGGATGACTTACCGGGCCATCTTGACCCATTGTTGTATAAACAGCTCGAAGAATGGGGGTTTGACGGTATGTCTTCAGGCCCATCCGTCCAGATATCGCTGATAATTATTGCGTTAAGGATTTGTTATTTCAGATTGGTGGGGTGAGCTTATATCCTAACCACTTCTCTTCTTCTCTAACGCGTCACAGGACTCCGAGAGACCTTCACAGGTCATCTTGTCGCCGATTCTCCTGCCGATGCTATTCGACAGTGGCTCAACATCGGCGGCGGAAGCTTACTCTACGATTTTGCTCCTGATGTAATTGTGAGCGTACGTATCGCCTTTGCTCAAACAACGACTCCGCACTAACTTGACAAAATAGTCTGTTGCTGAACTCGTCAAGAATGGAGACGTAGAGCTTGCCACACTACAGAAGCGAGTCCGGAAGATTCTCGAGGCCAAGTACGACTTGGGACTCTTCCATAATCCCTATCTACCTGAGGGCGTCGACCCCAATGCTATTACTCTGTCGCACATCCCTCTAGCCCTCGAGGCAGCCCGACGCTCAATTGTTCTATTGGAGAACAGAAACAGGACCCTACCGATTCGGCCATCCGACCAGAGAATCAACAAAATTGCTTTAGTCGGCTCTTTTGTGGATTCATTCAACTATGGAAGTTACACAGGCGTCTGGGGTGCGAATCCCACACATAATGCCAGTACCATTCGACAAGGAATTCTCGAACAACTCGCTAGGGATCCAAATGTCGATGTCGCCTCAGCGTGGGGAGCCAACAGCTGGCAGTACAACGCACAATACCCAATCCCAGGATATCTATTGTCAGCGAACGGCTCTCCAGGAGGCCTTCAGGCGACATATTACCACGACACAAAGTTCCAAGACATGGCATTCCAGGTGATCGAAATGCCAAACCGCGACTGGGGAGTCTACCCACCCATCGGCCTTGCATCCAATAACTTCGGCGTGGTGTGGGAAGGCGAGCTCGAGGTCCCAGTAAGCAGCGAAGTTGACGGATGGATTGGCGTTGGTGTCACACCAAAGACGACGGCCCGGCTCTACATCGACGGCAAGCTAGTTTCACAGTCGGACGATAGCAACCCTGGCACCATTCTAAGAGAGATAATGCCATACGCTTACACGGCCGAGAAGGGCACCAGCCCTCCTCCTGGAGGGTCTGAGTTCCTCTTCACGCCTGGTTCCAAGCATAAAGTTCGAATTGAGTGCGAAGTACATCCCAATTGGCCGAGATCGAGTGCAGCAGGAGTTCATTCAAGGGTCCAACTCTTTTGGAACTTGGTTGACAGAAAGAACGCCATCGGTCAAGTAAGCTCCCTTCAAGACTGATGCTGGCTCATACTTACTCTGTGTTCCCAGGCAAAGAGTGTCGCATCTGATGCTGACTTGATTGTTCTTGCCGTTGGAGCTGCTTGGAACAGTGACGGCGAGAACGGCGATCGCGCAACCCTCGGCCTGTCCATGGACCAGAGTAAGAACCGCCTCTCCATTTTATACCCTGACCTAGGCTGATAGACTATTCTAGCGAAACTTGCACAGACCATCTTTGAACTGGGAAAACCAGTTGTCCTCGTCCTGGAGGGCGGTCGGCCATTTGCTATCCCCGAGTTTTATGCGCAGTCTGCTGCCGTCCTCAGCACCGTAAGTCAATATCTAGTCCAGTGCAACATGTTCTAACCATTGTGTCCCCAATAGGGATTATTGGGCCAAGCGGCTGGTCAGGCTATTGCGGACGTGCTCTTTGGCGAATTCAACCCCGGCGGTCGTCTGACAATGAGTGTCCCTTACGATGTCGGCTGTCTTCCTGTGTTCTACAAGTACCACTATCTCCTCCAAGACCTCAACTTCTTACTTACTGTGTCATAGCCAACGCACAACCAAACCCAAAAGCCACATTCCCTACTATCTTGATGTACCCAAGCCAGTACTGGTATGATTACATCTTTCCTTCCTTCTTCTTTCCTCGGGCCAATATGGCCGGCAAAGTTTCCAATTCCAGGCTAATAATGATTCTCCAGTACTCGTTCGGATATGGATTATCATATACCACTTTTAGCCAGGACTTGCAGAGTGCTGTGTCGACTGTTGATGGTAGAACGCAAGGCACTTTCTCGCATGGCGATACCCTTGCGTTCTCTGTGTCCATCACAAACACGGGCGCTATGGCTGGAAGTCATGTTCCTCAGGTAAGTTAGCCATAGCCTTGATACATGGGCGTGTCATCTGAAATTCGAACTGTTCCTTTGCGGTCATATTCTTACAATGGAGCAGATCTACCTCTTGAGACGCCAAGGATCATCCGTGATAACGGCCGACAAGCAGCTTGTCGCATTTGCTCGCGTTGAGGTTAAGGCGGGAGAGACCAAAACCGCGACACTGAAATTGGAGGTGGACTATTATCTTCCCGTGATTAACCGCGAGTACGAGCGTGTGCTGGAGGCAGGGCAGTATACCTTTGCCCTCATGGACGATGGATCTCTCGACGCTCCAGCTATCGCAGAAGCCACCCTGAAGGTCGAGTCTTCTCACAGATATTAGAAGCTTTAGGGGAATCCCCTGTGTCTAGTCAATTAGAATATTACTTCTTAGAAGTCTCAAGTTCCCGTAGGAGGTGTTTCAATACAAAGACGACTGGAATTCTTTATAGTCTACTGCGTCCAAATATCCCCCGAATTTCAGCAAGAAAATATTCCGCGTCTTCGTCCTTGTTATTACAGAGGCGGCTCCAAATCAGTTTTAGACCGCCACCATCACCACCTATGTTTCTTTTCAACATCTCTCATCGCGACACTCCTCTACTACCATACCTCATCAACCTACGAGTAACGGTGTTTTACGGTATTGGGTTTTGATGCCGTCATGTATTGATAACTGTATCTTTTGCTGTTGTGGCTGATGGTCTCTTGTGGACTCATCATTGAAGACAAAAAAAAATAAATAAAAATCAACCTACGAGTCTCGGCTAACTCCCTTGCTTCTTTTATTCAACCTTACGCAACGACAGGATGCTTCTGTCTCATCTCTGGTCAAGTTTACCACTGCGGAGCTTCATGCAGGCAATAGCAGCTGAACTTTATTGAACAGTCAGATCGCAATGTCGTTAGTGACTAGAAGCTGGATGTGGGAGTCGGTCATGGTCTGTGTGATGGTACACCAAGGCACTTAATTAGCCACATTTAGGCCGTTATAGGGCCGTCGGGAAACTGTCGGAAAACCCTGGTCGGATTTGGAATGGCTCCATCGACGTTCGGTGATCAATATGCCGAGCTTCTGGCACACTTTCGGGATGATCGGTATTGCCGTCGGAAAACCTGTCGGGAATGCAGCACCGAGTCGTCTTCTCAGGCAATATCGCGCCAAGAGTGAAATTATTCCGCGGCAAAATTATAGCGATGCAACCATCGTTAGCGCTGGGATGGTCGGATGACCTCCACCAGGGTGCTGGGTTACAGGATCGGCAGTGGACCAAATAGCTAAGGCATGACAGAATCCAAGTCTTGCTGCATGAGGGATCCATCGTTTGATCCCATGCAATGGCGGGGGATCTCCAGACGAGAATGCCCGTGAGTGGAGATGGCTTCGAAGCAAAGCTGTCGTGTTTTATCTCAGCTGGATGGTTTGGTTTATTAGCAGCAAATAAACAGGATTGTTGTTGCAAAAACATTCACGAAAGCACAGCACCGAAACCTCTTGCTGCTCCCTCGTTAGCTTTCACCTCTTCTGCGATTTGTGTCTCCTTATTCAACATGGCTCTCCCTGAATCACAGCCAGATTGGAACAACCTCAAGGTCCTTCACCGCAACCGCCTAGCGACTCGAGCACACTTCTACAATTTCGAAGACGAACCCACCGCGCTTAGCCTCGATCCCCGAAAGAGCTCCCTCTACCGCAGCCTCAATGGCTCGTGGAAGTTCCGACACGACCTCTCGCCCTTCGAGGCGCCAGACTGGGACACAGTTGACCCGACTGTATGGGATGACATCACGGTCCCGGGTATGTGGCAATTGCAGGGCTACGGGCACCCGCATTACACAAACGTCAACTATCCGTTCCCTGTTGATCCGCCAAATGTACCGCTGGAGAACGAAACGGGCTCGTACTGGCGCAAGTTCACTGTGCCTCGACATTGGGACAGGAACACGCATTCTGTAAGACTTCACTTCGAGGGCGTCGACAGCTCGTTCCATGTCTGGGTCAACGGAACAGAGGTTGGATATAGCCAAGGCAGCCGCAACGCCGCCGAGTTCGACATCACTAGCCTGCTAAAGCAACAAGATCATGGGGTCAACACGTTGGCCGTGCGGGTGTATAAATTCTGCGACGGGTCCTATATCGAGGACCAAGATCAGTGGTGGCTGTCAGGCATCTTTCGCGATGTATACCTGATTGCTTTTCCAAAACATGGAATATCGGACTTTACCCTCCTGACTCACCTGGACGAGACATTCGCCCATGCTGAGATCAAAGCAAGCGTGGAGGCTCACGGTGATGCCTCAAGTTTCAAGCTCAAGCTTTTGTCTCCCAACGGAACCCTTGTCTGTGAAGGGGAGGGCAAGATAGCCGTTACGCTGCAACTTTCCGGCACCGACCTGAGACTGTGGTCCGCCGAACAGCCCTCCCTTTACACCGTCCTGCTGGTACACGGGAACCAAGTAATCCCCCACCGCATCGGCATCCGCCGCGTGGAGGTCCGCAACGGCAACATTCTCCTCAACGGCCAGCCCATCATCTTCTACGGCGTCAACCGTCACGAGCACCACCCGACCCTCGGGCGCTCCGTGCCCTACGAGTTCATGCGTCGCGACCTGGTCACCATGAAGCAGCACAACGTCAACGCGGTTCGTACGTCTCATTATCCTAACGATCCGAGGATGTATGAGGTTGCCGATGAGCTGGGGTTGTATGTCATCAACGAAGCCGACCTTGAGTGCCATGGCTTCTACAAACCGGAACGTGCCAAGTTGGCTGAAAAAGGCCTGTCTCTTAACAGGGTTGAGTTTCGGGAACAGGTCTACGTCGAGTGTCGACCGTGGACCTCGGATAATCCCGCTTGGAAGGAGGCGTATCTTGACCGAGCAGTGCAGCTTGTGGAGCGTTTCAAAAATTCGACGTCGTCTATTATCTGGTCTCTCGGAAACGAGGCCTTCTATGGAGAGAACCTCGCCGCCATGTACCACTGGGTAAAGAAGCGTGATCCAACGAGGCTGGTACACTATGAAGCCGACCGAGAGGCCGTCACAGCCGATTTTTACAGCTCCATGTATAACACACTGGATGAGCTGAAGGAACATGCTGCCAAGAAGACAGACCGTCCACTGATCCTGTGTGAGTACGGTCATGCCATGGGTAACGGTCCAGGTGGTTTGAAAGACTACATCGATACCTTTCGAAACGAGAAGATGTTGCAGGGAGGCTTCATCTGGCAGTGGGCGAACCAGGGACTCTTGACCAAGGCTGAAAATGGGACGCCATATTATGGGTATGGAGGGGACTTTGGCGACAAGCTCAATGATGCCGACTTTATCCTTGATGGACTGTGTTGGTCTGATCATACGCCAAACCCGGGCTTGGCCGAGTACAAGAAGGTCATCGAGCCTGTCACGGTGGAGGATTTTGACCCAAAGGCGGGAACTGTGTCGCTCCAAAGTCATTATTTCTTCTCGGACTTGTCTCACCTCTCGTGCTCGTGGAGCGTCACTGTCCAAGACGAGGAGTCTACTGAGCCAACGGCCATGGACCTTCCACACATCGAGCCGGGCTTAACAAGGGCCGTCCAGCTTCCTGATGAGTGTCTTTCTTGCCTTGGAGACAACGCGTCACGCGATAGTTGGCTGAACCTCTCGTTCAGCCTCAATAGCAGCACCAACTGGGCCCCAGCAGGGCATGAAGTAGCCTGGTCGCAAGTCCACATCCCATCGTCATCGCTAGGAGGCTCTTCTAGCCCCCTCATAACTACTGAAGCTGTGAAGCCTCCTGAGATTACGACGGCACCTGGTCGACTTATCGTGTCATCTCCCGATAGCAGTGCTCAAGTCATATTCGACCTCGTCCGCGGCGGGTTCAAATGGGTGTCCGAAGATGGCGTTGCCGCGACAAAGGGCCCAGAACTGAGTATCTATCGCGCCATGACGTCCAACGACCTAGGCTTCGGCGGTAATGGCGAGGAGTGGCAACGCTGCATGCTTGACTGGGCACGTTCTTCCGTCGTCAAATCTACCTGGAATGTGGCCGAGGACAGTATCAGAGTAACTACCGAGGTGCGCATTGGGCCTCCATCGCTCTCTTGGGCCGTGAGAGCAACGCTTGAATATGGTGTGTCTGCGTTGCTCAATGTCATTTCCGTACGAGTCAAAGGCGATCTTGAGCGCCGAGAATCTGCCTCCCCAGCACCACATGTTCTTCCTCGGGTCGGCCTAGATCTCACGCTACCCAAGTCTTACAACCAAGTGCAGTGGTTTGGAAGAGGCCCCGGCGAAGGATACCGTGACAAGAAGGAGGCCTCACGTATAGGACTGTACAGAGCGACCGTGGACGAGTTACACGTGCCGTACGAGGTCCCACAAGAGAACGGCAGCCGGGGTGACGTCCATTGGGTTCGCCTACAAGCTGATACCGGAATCAATGGTACACCTGTTCTCGAAGCGAGGATGGTGCATGGGCCGTTCAACTTTACGGCGAGAAGGCATACGTCGCAAGAGCTTGACCAGGCAAGGCATCCGCATGAGCTGAAAGGAGGTGATGAGCTGCTGTTGAGTCTCGATTATGCGCATCATGGCCTGGGGTCGGGGTCTTGTGGACCTCCGCCTTTTGAGAAGCATCGGTTGTATGCCGAGCCGTTTGACTTTACGACTATATTAAGGCTCGTGAGATAAGTGCGTAGACACGTTGATTGGTCTGTTAGTCAGGGAATACGTTACATGCTTTGGATCAGTCACCATCTTGTATACCGGTGAGATTCATCTTTATCACCTGAATATTACGTCCTGTTTGTCTGTGTTTTATTCACCTGTATATGCTTTCTTTCTCTGTTGTCCGAGGATCAGAGTCTTGAGCGACATGTGATGCGTGCCTTCTCCTTCAGAAAAACGGTCTGATGGGCCAAACAATACTCTCCAGGGCCAAAACCCGCATTCCTTTTCAGAATGAAGGCATAGATGCGAAGTAAGTGTCACTTGCTTGCACAACCAGTTTTAGCAAGAATGAATGGAGTTATAACGCTGACTAAGTACATTTCCCTATTTAAGACGTTTACCAATCTTCCGAATCCTGGTTACGGTTTGCCAGTGCAAGACCACTTTACAGAAGTTGAATAACCAGATCACATCACTGTAACCATCTTAAAGCCAGGGCACCTCCAATAGATCTCCCAAGTACCGGTAACCAGCCAGTGGCCGCGGCTAGCAAAAAATGCTGCCCTTGCAGGAGATATTGGCAGTAGTTGGACTACTGCTCGCTCCTGACCAGACGCTCAGTAGCAGTCTCAGTCTCGGCGAACCTCCAAGCCTTGATCTTTCTCTCGAACAGTTCATCCAATTCGGCGGTAGATCGTCTTAATCTCAATCAGTAACTGTCTTATCATCAAGGCTTATTTTTGTAGACACTCACCCCTTGGTCTCGGGAATCAGAAGCCACATGCCAATCACGGCAGGAAAGCCAATGCCGGCGTAGAACCAGCCGGTCTTCAAGCCCCAGTTCCACTGATGCGCATTCACCATATAGGGCACCAGAACATCCATGATGACACCGAGAACGCACGTAATGCACACTGCGAAGGCGGCGGTATAAGGTCGGAGACGTTGCGATGAGATCTCGCCGTTGTAGGCGGAGGCCGCAGTGCCGCATGTCATCATACCGATGTCTAGGAAAATTGTTAGGGCATGACTCTGTGGGGTTGGTACAAGACTGCGAAGACTTACTCCAAAAACAGGCGAATAAGACGAATACATATGTCTTGGCTTTGTTATCTGGCGTCACACCGAGCACTCCGACAACACAACAGGCAACCCACGACAGAGTGACAGCCCAGCAAGCCAGGGGTCTTCGGCCGAAGTTATCAACGAGGACGATGTTGCCGAGAACGGTAGCAATTTGGATGGACGATGTGATGCACTTGACCGTGAATGGTTGAGCAACGCCAGCCTGCTGGAAGAAGTAGGTACCGAAGGTTCCGAACAGCTTGAGGCCGATGCATTGCTGTGCGAGGCCGGGCCAAAACGCGATGACAGTACGCAGACCGTCAGTTCCTCGGAAGATAGACCACCACTGCTCTCGTCGCTGCTCGGCTGCAACGGCGCGCTCGTGCTCAATCGTCATGACAACGAGGTTGTACTGATGGTCCACATCATAGCCGTCAATGTTTCGGTGAAGCATGCTGAAGATGCGCTTGGACTTTTCCTCGAGGCCGCGGGTGGCGCACCAAACTGGCGACTCGGGTAGGATGAGGAAGGCGATGAACATGATAGCAACTTGGCCCCATTGGGAATAGATAGGAACGAGCCATTTGTAGGGATACTCCTCGTTGACAGTCCTGAGAGCAATCTGGGCCGAGAAGCCTCCAAGTGCCCACCAAAGCTGGTAGGACATGAGAAGGCCGCCTCGAATACGATTGGGCGCCAGCTCAGAGATGTACGGCGGGAGAGTAGCCTGCAAGCACCCAACAGCATACCCAGCAAGCAGCTTGGCCACCAGCCAGACAGGCCACTCCCTCGCAAGCGACTCGGCCAAGACGCTGGCGCACACGAACAGCCAGAGCCACCACATTGCCGCCTTGCGTCCGAATCGGTTCGAGATGAATGGGATCGTGGCCGTGCCAAAGATCTGTCCGACAGACATGATGGAGCCCCAAGCGCTGAGGATGGGCGATTCGAGATACAGGTCGCCCTCGGCGGAGGTCTTGGTGGCGAATTGCCTGACGAAGCCCTTGTTGGCGACGATGCTCGCGTTGATGCTGCGACGGTGTTAGTCTCGGTCTTGACACGGGTTTATGTGCCATGTACCCGATCTGGTAGCCGTCTGCGGCGGCGCTGAAGGCTGCGAGCGTGCAGAAGGCGATCGTGCGCCGGAAGGTCTTGACGCTCTGCAGGATGGTGAGTTTCTCGTAGCCTGTCGTGGCTTGGCCCTTGGCCGCGGCATCCTGTGCGATCTCGCTCGGCTTGAGTGTGCTCTCGTGGTGGTCGAGTTCTTCTATCTGGTCAGCTGAAGTCTTGGTGTGTGTGTTGGTTGCCATCTTGAAGGGTGATGGAGATGATGATGATGGTGGTTAGAGGTGCTATCTCAGAATGAAGCCGTGGCCTTATATATGAGAGGGTCTCGGCTCCTGATGAGCCGAAAGACAAGGACGCCGTTGGGTTGAAGGTTCGAGAGCAAGTGCACCCTGGCAACTCAAGAGTGGCTGGGAATTCTACTCTGGCGATACACAACCACATGGTGGTGTCCCATGTGCAGTTCTTCTCCATGGGGTTGCCCCCGGCTAGTCTGTATACCCCGCAAGTTAATCCTCTCGTGATGTGTGTGGAGATGGCGTCGTGGTCTGGGCCGGGTCCGATAGGTTCCATTCCCATGGGTTGGTCGATTGTTAGCCAAGAGCGATTGTTACTTTGATGAAAGCTAGGCGAAGTGGCAAACGCAGCGAGGCATCCGTCCAATATCCGGGGTTTGAGCTACCGCTTTAGGTGAGGCTAGAACAATCGTACGATGGATCGGTCAAGTGCCAAAGGCATCTCCAGCGCCGCCTTTCTCAGGGAAGAAGGTTGATGTGAACCTGACGGAGGCTAGAAAATAATTCCGCCGCGGGGAAATGTGATCATAAGGACATCCTGCAGGATCCGCCCCAAAACCAAGCTCATTGGCGCCCTCAACTTGGCCCAGCAAGACGATCCATGCCAAGAGCGGGAAATTTCCCCCGTCTTAAAAAGCATGAGCCCTCGCGGGGAAATTTGGCGTCCGTCCTTCACAACCGGTTCCGCCACTTTGAACATGCCTCCATCCCCGGAGGCCAAGCGGGCATGCGACCGCTGTAGGAGACGGAAGATCAAGGTAACGTCCAGAACAGCATTCTGCGGCTCCTCTCGGATGATGGGCGCCTAACTTGTCCAAAAGTGCGACTCGGTCAATCCCTGCTCATACTGTCGAATCTCGTCTCGGACATGCTCCTATGATTTGCCTATCGCCAAAAGAGGCCCCAAAGGTCCGAGGACCCGACGCCAGGACAGAAATCAGGCGACTCTGCCGTCGAGGAACAGACCCGGAGAGCTGCTGCGTGAGCCTCTGGGACTGCACTCGGATGGACTTTCAGTGCTCGAGAAGCTACGACGGGAACTCGTCGAGGCCATTCAGGCCGAGATGCCACTGATTCCCGTTGTAACCATGGTCCAGCATTGCATATCTGTTCACTTCCAAAGATCCTTTCCTATCCTGCATGAACCAAGTCTGCGCGCCGATGCAGCCTACTTCTTCGGCATAGATACTCCCGCAGATCTTCAATACGCTGCCAAAGATCCCTTGATTCTCATGAGATCCTTCGCCGTGTTGACAGCCTTATGCGCCGCCCAGTCATTCCTCTACGCTAGGTCCACTATCCCATACGGCGCAGCCGTAGGTCCCAAGTTCCTCACTGCCGCCCGCAGCATGCTCCGCGAGTACGAGGACGACGACCTTCGCAACCCCGATGCCACCTCTCTACAGATCCGCACGCTGCTCTCCAGAAGCGTCCAGCAGCACGCCGGCGAAAGCTGGCTGTCGTGGCACCTCGTTGGCGAGGCATGTCTCATTGCGCGCCGGATGCGTCTCTACAGCGAGAGCGCCGTCAGCCAGTATCCTCCTCTAGAGGCGACTATGCTTCGCAATGCGTTTTGGATGCTTTGGTTGGCGGACACTAGTGCTATATGCATGCAGAACCGTGCAGTAGTGCTTTACGAGCCGCTGTTCGATACCGAGATGGATCTGGCTGAGTTTGGGCTGAATCAGGTGCCATTGTTGGAAGGTGGTAATGGTGATGCTCCGGGCGAGTTTGAAGTGAGCCTGTCACAATGCTTCCATCAGCTACGCCGAACTTGGGAAGCAGCGGCACGCTTGATGATGGTAATCAGGGCTTACGGGCGATCGAATCTAGGCAATATTGACCCCGAACTAGCCATAGACTCGACGAAACTCGACAAAATTAAGCAGATGTACTCAGAGTTCAATGCTGCCCTCGACGACATCCCAGCTACTCTTCAACCGTCGGTACTCTTCGGCGAAACTCTCTCGGAAGAGGAGCGGTCCTGCTACATCTCACAGCGCTATCGGCTCCTGTCAGCATACTACTACGGAAAGATCATGATCATCCACGAGTGCAGGCATCTCGGTTTGGCATCTGTGGTGGGCTTTCGAGACGACGATTCAATCCTCAACAGCGAGGAGATCAACGTGGCACGCGACTTCATCCACAATCTTCAAAGTATACAGTTCCATTACTTGGTAGAGCTCGGAGAGCCCGGGGTGGGTACCCTCGCCTGTTCCGCCAATTCAAGTGTCTGATCGTGTCCAACAGGTAGAGGTCATGCGTGCTGTGGGAAGCATCCTGTTGGAAATATCGCAAAAATCGGAAAATGCTACTACTGGGCAACGGGCTCTTTCGCAACTCAACATTCTGGTTGATATTCTTGCTAGGTTGGACTCACAGGCTTCGGAGAAGTTGACGGCACAGCTATCCCAACCATGAAATGGGCAATTTTTCTATCCCAAGATTTCTTACTGGTAAAACGCCTGAATTTTTAATGCCCCAAATATCAATCAACCCTTGCGCGCTTTAAGCTTGACGACAGACAAACCTGATTATAGAATCTGTTTCCAATTCGAGACAAGAACCTACTTCTTGAACCCAATTTATCACCTAGGAGGGATGAGTCACAAAGCCTTAGAAATCGGTCTAGTTCTTGAGGAAGAATTAACTTCTTCTAAGACTGGCCGTATTTCTGATTGATTTGGTGAAGGCCTGGAGATGAAGGTGCGGGCATCTAAGCTTTCCATGCTAAACATTGTTCTATAAAAGTTCCACACAAAACATGTTATTAGTCGGAATAGACGCGGCCAGGAACTAGTGATTTGAGAGAGCAGTTTTCCCCTCGTGAGAAGAAGAGCTTGACTTCCCCTGCCCTCTGATTCTCTCAACCACTTCCAAAGAAGCCTTTACCAAGTCCCGCGGCTTCTACGTGAAGGTGGGCGCTAGCCCTAGTTCTGTTGCAACCACCAATAATCTAGTGAGGTTTAACTGAATTCAATTTCATTCATTAGCTGAGAGTAGAGTCTGAAGTTGATGATACAGCGTTTTCGTCTCTTGAAGGAGATCTTGAATACGATGTTTAACGACCAACCTATCGTAGGGTAAGGCATTTGTCTCATCCTCTCGTTGAAGGTACGCAGCTACGAGATCGTAACTCTGCGCACGAGATTGAATGAAGAAGCCAGTACTCCGCATTGCCTCGATTAATCGACCACATAAGAGGTTGGCTCGTTCTGTTGCTCTTTCTTGCTTTAGAGTTACGTCAGCTTTGTCTATATCAACCCGAAGGGGGAGCACTAACAACTAAGGATAATCCAAAGATGACATTCATCAACACGGATTGGTAGGTCTCAAGTTGCCTCACTATATCTGGTATCCTTTTTCCTTCCACGACCGAGTCCTACAGAGGTATAAGCGTACTGATATCTCACAAACTCTGTACTAAAAAACAGAGACATACACTGTCAGCCACAGATAATAATCCATTAGTTTCTCGTAAATTTTAACGCTCAGGTATGCCTGTTCTCTTGTCTGAGAAAGATAGGATCCAATCATGAGAACGAATACCGCATTATCATAAGGCTTCTTCTTGAACTCGTAGGTAGGCGCGGTAATGATATGCCATCGGTGATGAAAACGATCAACATAAGATCCAAAGCAGTCTAACAGCCACTTGCCCGTGGGATTGGGAAAATCTGTGTCGTGCAAGGGAGTCGACCTGGGTGGTGATGTAGATAGTTCTTGAAGGATCATTTTTAGACAAGCTGCATCACCAGGTGCCTCGGGCTCAGCAGTGGAGTGGTGTCAACATGCGGACGTTGGAGTGATAAAGCATTCTGAGGGTTATGTGAGCTTGCGCTCGTCATGGAAGATACGACACCGGCCTCTGCCACGTTTCCAAGTGTCGCTTTCTGGGCAGGTTCGTCTGCAGAAACATCACGGGACGGGTGATGATCGACTCGTGTCGCGTTGTGTCCTCTAGCAAGAGCACCTTTTCTACCCCTCGATCGCCGCAGAGAATAATGACAAGAGATGGATTTTTTCTTGCAAAATATGCAATCAACGACTCCATTGCCATCACACTTGGTCTTGTTTGCATGACAAGCATCGCAAGCGCGCGGCCTAGCTGGAGGATGATCTTCATGAGTGGTCAAGTGACGTCGGGGAACGTCTCTAGAAATAAGGAGTTTACGGAGGAAGGGCCGGAAAGTTCTGACCTGATAGAGAGTACAGAATATGACTAATCAAGTACTGGTACCTAAAGGTACTTACAGTGTGATCGCTTTATAGGGGATATAGGTGCTAAGAGGTCAGCTTTAGTGACTTTAGTGCCGAGCTTTCTAGCGGTGATAGGGGCACAGATATAGTAGGTTTAGTGCTCTTCATTAAAAAAAAGTAAAAGTACTACTGAGTACTCTAAGAGCTGACTCATCAGCTCGTTACCTCTAGTCGGGTCAGAACTTTTCGGCCCTGCCTCTGTAGATCTATACCAGTATCATTCAATATACGAGATGCTCACTTGCGCCAATACAGCTGGCCACAGATGTGGCACTTGTCCGTCATGAGTGGATTGATGACGTCGGAGATGTTCTTTGCGCATGTAGCTCTTGCCGCAGTCACAAGCGAAGCGAGTGGCGGGAGCTTCGAACGGCTGAGGCTCCAAGACGTTCTGTGAATCGTCCACGCTGTGCGCAACTGGACAAGGGGTTAGTCGGCCACCAAAGTCCTGGTCTATTATAGCAGTCGGCTCATAGCAAGCCATGATAGTGGGGAGATACATACTTGCATGATCACTCATTCTATCTTCTGATATGATACAGAATGGTAAAATGGCTAGGGTGTACTCCGTAGTGGGGTAGTTAACCTGGGCTGAATCGGAGATATATGGAGTTAAGCAAAGTTTCCTTAGAGAAATGCAAAACAGAGATAATAAAGTAAGGTCAAAGTGCGACTAACCTCCAATAGGAATGATAGCTTATCAACCAAAAGTTTCAACGAGCCATCGGCATTTATATGGGCTAAGTTTCTATAAGGTAAGTCTTCTTCCCCTTAGAGAGAGCGTTCCGCCCAAGACCTTAATGGCGGTTGATATCTATAAATTCCCGGACCGCCGGCCGTGGTTTCTCAAACATCTCCTGTTACCCAACATCCTTTCCCGTTCTTCATTGATACGACACTATGGTAAATATGAAGGCTCTTGTCGTAACGCCGAAAGACAAGGTTGTGGCTGTCCAAGACATACCGATCCCCGAGCCAGGTCCATCAGAGATCTTGATCCGGGTCGGCGCCGTTGCCTTGAACCGAGTCGACTGGCTGTATACGGCCAACCCCGTGACTGCCCAGGATCACCGTGTGGTTGGAAGTGACTTTGCGGGTGTGATCACAAGAGTCGGTAAAGATGTTGAGAAACTAGAGGATCCCCGCGCTCAAGTCGGCACGCGCGTTGCAGGCTTCGTCCAAGGCGGTAAATCCTCACTACACGGTAACAGGTGACATGGATCTGTCTGATGATGTATTTTTTAATATCTAGCCTGTTCTATCAACGAGCGACCGGGTGCATTTGCGCAATACGTCTGTGTTGAATGGGATCTGGCATGGCACATTCCTCAGGCCATGCCCCTCGAAGAAGCCGCCAGTATCAGCATGTGCGGTATCACATTTAACGAGGGATTTTGACGTGCATTGAAGCTCTTGTTTTCTAACTAAATGAATGGCTAAAGTTGGTCTGCTTTATACNNTGGTCATACGATGTGACAGATACTCAAGCCTCGAACAAGTGCTACTCCTCGCAATCGGCGACGGACGAGCGTTCGATAATCTTCTTCCAACGTTTGTCGGATTTCTACCGCCCAAGGCCCACCGGCCAGGCGATTCGGCCCTCAAATTCCGGAACCACATCGCCAAGATAGATCGGACACATAATGCAGGACAAGAGCGCGCGGGCTCCTCGGGAAAAAGTGGTCCCCAGGTCGAGGCCCGTGGACTTGTCACCAGGACAGAGTCGATGGAACACAAGAGCGACTCGATCAAACTTGCTCTTACAAATAGGAAGGAGGCACGGAAGCCGGACCGTGGTGTACACCGAGGGAGCATTGCGACATGGTCGTAGATGAGCAAGTCATTGACACTAAGTGAGATGTTTCAAAGCTGTGTTTCATGACCAGAGAAAGAACAGATCCATCCCGCGAGATGCTCTAATAGCTCTGTTAGTATTGTTTCTACCGAAGCCAATGCGGTGTGGCGACCCTCTTCATTGTAGCGAGTATGCCGTGTCTAAGGTACATGATGGCAATAGATTCACAGTCCCAGTCCTAAAATACCAGACACAATAACTGCTGTCGTAATGGTGGCTGAAAGGCCCCAGAAGAAAGGGCTGGAAGCTTCATTGTCCTCCCCATCGCTGTCCCCCTGGTTATCGCCTCCCTCACTATCCTGATTACCGCCTTCGTCACCACCTTGGTTGCTGCCTCCCTCGCTGTCCTGGTTGTCGCCTCCCTCATCACCCTGGTCCCTTGCTCTCTCGAGCAATTTCTCGCATGCCGATCGATCCTCGCTCTTCGTGATATTCGCCATAACACAATCGGCCATGGTCTGGTCGAGCCTCAGGTGGCAGAGATCCGGGACCTCATCGGGCTCATCGGCCGCCGACAAGAGCGGACAAGATAAGGAAGAGGCCCTGATGCGCAGGCTGCCCTGGTACTCGGGACATTCGGACGTGAGGTTAACCGCCAGGCCCGTCGTGTTGCTGACCGTGAAGTCAACGGTGCCGTTCATATGAGGCCCGGAGCCCTGTATGACGAGGCGGTTGGGTGGTTCCCGGGTACAGTACGTCATTAAAAACTCCCAGGTCAGACGATAACGGCCAGGCCCCCGCTCCGTCTCGGAAGGGAACCAGCTGGAATTCCCGACGACGAAGTTGCCGTCTATCGCATCCGGCGGGAGAGGGGCTTCGTTCCAGTCGTGGTTCATGTAGCCAAATTCGGATCCGCCGACGGGGTGGCCCGTCTCGTTGAGACGGTAAATGTCCCAGCCGATGCGGAAGCCGAACCAGAAAGCGGGCTCGGCGTCCTCTATGGCCATGACCACCGGCATCACCGCGGGGTCTACGTTGTACGTCTCGTTTCTCGGGAACACGAGCCCGACGCGGATAGTCGCCGGTAAATCGGGTGGTTCGGCCTCGTTGGCTGCGGTTCCGGGGCGCGCCGCCATGAGGCAGAGCGCCATGGGAAGTGACCCGGCTTTGAAGAGACGCATCTCATCTAGACCCGCACGGATGTGTTGGTACGTGGTATGCTCTGTATGCAGGGAAGCGCGCGTATGCTTTCTGAGACTCGAGGTTCTCGTAAATTTGTGTTCTAGTCGTGTCAGTTCGTTCCTCGTGCAGCAAGATCTCAGGGGGTTGGCATGATTGCGCTCGCTGTCTTCCAGGATGACGCGAAAATAATACAAATGAAAGAAATTGAAAAATGAAGAAAGCTTCCTCGTGCAACAACTGCGCTGGAGAAATTAAAAGAATTCTGACTCGTGATTTCAAACCATGGGCGGCTTCGGCTGCGGTCGCATTATTTGGCCGTCTTATTTGACGGTGGCTTTCTGCTGAACCAAGAAGTGGGAACACCTGTATTGTACCGTATCGACTCAGCAAATTGACCCAAGCCGGTGGGGCCCGGAACCCCTGCTCAATGCAAGTTCTAATCCTTATATAGTTAGTATATAAATTAGAATACAACATAAGCTTATCTTCCCCTCTTCCTTGATTTCGGTAATTTTCTCGCGTCTCAGCCATTAAGATAACTCCATCGCCGCTATATACCGTAAAATCTCAACAAACTCGGACACCTTAGCGTGCGACTAATGCACTTGGCAAGCCACTAAGGCGCCGATCACTTCCTCATACAAATTAGCTGCAGAGGTCATCTGAGGGGTCGGATATCAGAATGCCGCCGCGTCCTCTGTGAGGGGTTTTATGTTTCCCTCTCTTTGTTCCCTCTTCTTCTTTGTTGAAGCTATCACGAAGTGATTTCTCTATATAATGCCACCATTACAAGAAGTTGACCCTAATTTGGAGTCATGGACTCAACGCATAACGCCCAAGAAGCGCGGTCCAAAGCCAAAGCCGTATAAAGACCGCCAGCCTAAGGGCTCTAAGCCAGTTCTTCGTAAATAGAACTCATACTCGCCAAGGAAGAAGGATGAGGTTATCATGTGGCTCGTTCATCATCGCGTCAGGCGTAATGGCGAGGATGTGCCTCTATCCCTACGGGACGCAGAGCGCTTCTTCTAGATCCCAAAAAGCACGATCCAGGGCTGGAAATGTTATAGTGAGTCTCATATTGAAGAACAACGCCGCCGACCTATTCCGAAGTGGCCTGGACTCGAAGAAGAGCTTCATAACGTCTTCCTAGAGCGACGAGCGAGAAATCGAGTGGTTATAACCTTATGGTGCCGACGCCAGGCCCGGTTAATCTTTAAAGTCCTTTACCCGAGCTTGCCTGACCGCTTTATCTTCTCTAATGGATGGTGGCGGGGCTTCCTTCGGCGTCATAATATTGTGAAGCGCCGGATCACAAAGCAGGCCATAAAGCGACCAGAAGACTATATTAAGATCGTGAATAGCTTCTTATGATTCATCAGATGGGTCTCTATAATAAAAATATAATCTCGGGCTATTACGATGATTCTGAACTCGCTAAAACGCCGCTTTCCTCGCCGCCTAATACTTAACCTTGATGAAACCCTAATCCCGTTTGAGTATCTTGACGGCTCCACGTGGGAGACATACGGCGTGTCATCGGTCCTGGGTAGAAGCGACCGTAGCGGCTGGAATAAGCGGTAGGGCACCTTAATATTATATATCTTTATAGACGGAATTCAGAGGATTAAGCCGGTTATTATTTTTCACGGTACCCTTACCGAAGAAGGTGGTCAAATCCTCGAAAAGGAGCAGCACCTTTACTCGCAAGACGTCGTTATAGAGTTCAATAAAACCGCCTATAATAACGAGGAGCTTTTCCCAAGATGGATTAATGATAACCTCGCTAAACTTTAGTCGGAGGATAACGAAGATATGCTCTTAGTTATGGATGCAGCGACGTTCCATAAGACCACGGCAATTAAGGAGAAATTGAGGGCATAGAATATCGTTCTTACCCTTATTCCCCTAGGCTATACGAGTCTTCTTCAACCACTTAACATAGCCATCAACAAGCCATTTAAGCAATGGCTTAAGGAGGCAACCGATAAGTATATCGATAAGATAGAGGCAGAAAGAGGCTAGGATTATAAGTGGAGTATAAGTAATAAGAGGATTATGGTGATATATATTATTTTTGTAGCCTTGAAGAGGCTAAATTCGCTAGAAGGAATTAAGATAATAAAGAAATCATTCTTAAACTGCGGGATAAGTATCCGGCCAGATGGGACTGAGGATTGCTTCATTGATATTAAGGATATTTTATCTAATTAAATTGACTTTATTAGTTGGGAGACTGCCCCGGAGATTAAGATCAAAGAAGAAGCCGTCGTGGATATATTATGTGATAACGAGGAATTGCTGGAAGCTGACGATGATGAGCTATTATGGATGACGAGATATTATGAGGAAGCTATCATAAGATTGAAAGAAAGACTCTGGGCGAGGGGATTAAGAGTCTCGGGAAAGAAGGCAGACCTTATTCGACGACTCTAAGAAGATGACTCGTAGAAATCTCGATCGTCAGAGGTTAGGGAAGTTATCTATGTAAATTGATATTATCTTATTATTCAGAATTATTATTATCTTTATTATTGGCCTAGAAGAAGGCCGTTCCTTCCTGCCACTCTTATTCCTTTCCAAATACCCAGTCCATCTTCTTCCACCTCTTGCCTTTCCCTTCAACCTTGCAGAAACACTATTTTCCTTGCTTCAGGATATCATCAATATGCTTCCTACTTCGCATTCTAACCTAGCCACGATGAGAGCCCTCTTTTCCTAGGGAAATCCCTTCTTCTTGGTCCGGGGAGGAGGGCAGTCGGTACTCGAGGCAGTAGGTCTATCTGACCTCGAAGGGAGCGGCGGTCTCGAAGTTATCTGTGATATCTGATTGGTTAGCCTAGGCCTCGGAATGCCCTCAACACCAAGGAACACATATATAATATCCACAAAGCCGGATACAGTCATCGTCATCGCCAAAAGACAGCAGTCGACGGCAAATTGAGGGGTGGTGCGGAAGGATGGAAGTTGAAACTGGCCACACGGCTAAATTGGGTGGTGGGCCGGTTCTGCAGCCCAGCCCCACTTGCCAAGGCACGCTAAGGTGTTCGAGTTTGTTGAGATTTTATGATAGCTTCATTAATATCGTCTATATGTGCAGAAGTAAGGGCATTCCCAACGGAAGCTAACCAGGCCTAAAATAGACGTCATACATGACTTCGAACGCGCCGAACCCTTCGAGATCGGATAGACCTACCGCCTCGACTACTAATAACCCTCTTCGCCCTGCCAAAATACCGGGATTTCCCTAGTAAAAGAAGGCTACCACTACGGTTAGGTTAAGGTGCGCAGTAG
This sequence comes from Fusarium neocosmosporiellum, assembly GCA_006518225.1. Lineage (NCBI taxonomy): Eukaryota > Fungi > Ascomycota > Sordariomycetes > Hypocreales > Nectriaceae > Fusarium > Fusarium neocosmosporiellum. The sequence goes on along the minus strand of SSHR01000139.1, from coordinate 1,857 downwards.
AGGGCCTGTTGATGATATCTTGGGTCAGGGAAAGCTCTATTTTTGCAAAGTCGAAGGTAAAGGAAAGAGGTAGTAGAAGCTCGACTTTAGGCTCAGGTTGTATCGTAAGTGGTAAGAAGGGGAGGCCTTCTTCTGGGTTAAGGAGGATATAGACGACCAAGAACTGCTTGAGAACTAAGGTACAACTATAATACACGATCCAGGCTCTTTTTCTACTGGAATTAGGTCCTCGGCAGTAGACCCTTGCGTATATCTCTTCACCAGCCGTTTCACAATATCATCTTTATTCCCACTCGCTAAAAGCCTAAGCCTCTTGGCCATCGTCTATAGTTGCTCCTTCTTCAGCTGTATGAGACCGATGTATAGGTCTTCTGGGGTGTTATCATCGTCTCCTGCTAATATAAGCTCCTCAAAGTCGGCGAAGCTATTCACAACTTCCTCTGACTTGCCGATAGGCTCCTCGGCAGTCTCCTAACCCATAAAGTCGATCTCATTAATATCCTTGATGTGTATAAGGTGGTCCTGAGTCCCGTCTGGCCTGACACTAATGCCGCAGCTTAAGAAGGACTTCTCTATTATCTCAGGACATTATGTGAGTCATTTGATAGCCCGAGAGACGGTCTAGGTCGTCATAATCCTCTTATCCTTCATAGACCACTCTATCTTCCCTTTTGCCTCCTTATTCATCACGTAGATAAGTGTTTCTTCTCGTAGGAAGTCTTTCAATGGCCGGTTAATAGAGATATCAAGGGGTTGAAGCTGCCCTGTGCAGCCCGCCGGGATAAGCGCCCTCGTTACCTTCTGTGCCCATAGTTGGTCTGTAACCTTATCAGTCTTATGAAAAGTGGCGATATCTATGATAAGAAGGAAGTCTCGCGTTTTCGCCTATACGCCCGCTAATTTATCTTTAATCCAGTTATAAAATAGGTCCTCGTTATTATATGCTGTCTTATTATATGCGATAGTTACGTCCGGTGTATAAAGATGTCCCTTATTTGCGAAAATCCTTCTTGTTGGACCTACCGTGCCGTAGAAAATGATCTTCGGTTTTAACCTAAAGGACCTATCGGCGAAGATATATAGGATTAGGGTGGCCTGCCTCTTACTCTACCCATTGCGGTTGGTCTTATCGGTAATGGTTTTTGTACCGTATAAGTCCCACGTACTTTTATTAAGATACTCGAAAGGAATAAGGGTCTTATTGATATTTAAAGTATATTTCTTCTTAAAGCGGCGAATAGGCGAGTCTAGGATATAATTTATAGTTATTTTGGGCGATTAATTATCGCGTAATTGCGGAGTTTTGATGTCGTTAGATACCTGGCGGATAAAGCGAAGGAAGGAATTCGTGATAGCTTGATACTCCTTAGGGCGGCGACTTAATTCCTTTGTAATCTGGCGCTTGATGATGCCTCGCCGCCGCTTAAAGCCTAGCCACTAGCCATTTGAGAATGTGAATACCTTCTGAAGCTCTGTGGGTTGGTATTTCTCTTCCTAGATGGCCTGGGCTTGTCTTCTGAACTAGCCTATAGTTACAATCTGCTTCTTCTCATGGGCCTCAATAAAACGCGTGAATAGCTCCTCTTCGAGAGCAGGCTAAGCGGGGGAATAGCTTTGTCTTCTATCCTGAAGAAGTAGGTGCTTTGTATGGGACCAGCGGCTTATATTACTTCGAGGAATCGTAAAATATGCCGCTGCTTCCCTATGAAGAGGATGACGATAATTATTGACGGATTTCTAGTGGCTAAGGTCGTGAACCCTATAATACTTGAGGAACATAAGAATTTCGACTTTCTTGCGATCTAAGTATGTATTCTCATGGCGATGAATGGGCTTTAGAGGAGTATATTTGCGATG